>CM057817.1:57094115-57234115 GCA_030067965.1 Latrodectus elegans
CACCGGTTCGCATCAACTAATGGCTTAATCACGTCTTTAGCAGCTTCAGTTGGCCTTCCCGAACGTGGTGCACCTTCGACATCAAAATTGCCGAATCGAAATTTAGCGAACCAATTCTTGCACTGGCGTACTGTCAACACATTTTCTCCATACACATCAATCAATTTCTTTCTGGCTTGAACAGCATTTTTACCCTTTCTTTAGTAAAACAGTAAGATCTGCCGAAAATGCTACTTATCGCTCTTCGTATTTAAAAGGGCACCAACCAAACAGTACCGCGTAGAATTAATTGGAATTTTTCACACACAAGTCTTGCTATATGAACTCTCAAAGCATATAATAATTATACGGCTTAAATGAGAAGTTGGGTGCAAAAAAATATAATTATACATCCTCTGTCAGGAAAAAACGAAATTACTTTCCGAACAATCCAATATTTATTTCATCCTACAAATTGACTTTTCAACAATAAAAATCACCAGAGCTGTATATTATATCAACTTTTATTCACAAACACTTAAAAATTGTTACATCGAATTTCCAGTTATTTTTACATAATCACTATATTTTCAATCGTGATAACAATAATTTGATCAATGATATCGTTACAATCATTTTCAAACTGATGCGACACTCCAAACTTTTAAGTTTTTTTTAACATAAATAGAACTTAAAAATTTTTATAAATCAATTTATAAGTTTACTTGCTTGGGAACATTGATCTTACGGCCTAAGCGAGTTTTCTTAGTTCTGTGTTTGAAAAATGCCAAATGCTTCATTTACATCAGGATTCGATAAAAGAGGTATTCCATGTTTCTGAATGCTACTTTCTGTCATATGCTCACATTCAAAGAGTAACTTTTCTCTTAAAATCTCTTCTGACCGTTTTTATGCTTCAAGAGCACGTAGCATTGCACTGGTCTCATGAACATGTCCCGTTCTTCGTTTTCCCTTTGGTAAGATCAACTATACCATATTTTCCAGGAAATACCTCAAGTATTCTTCTTAACGGGCAATTCATACACTTCTGGTTTGGTACTTCAATTAAGACTAATTTTTCTCCCTCAAATTTACATATTTTTCTGATTTTCTTTGTTCTCTTAATTGCCCTACATATTCAAGTTTAAAACGGCTTATAATATCTGCCTAAAATTTACATCTGTACAAATGCCGCTTGCGCGATCTCTTGTCTAACACCTCCAAATAGTCAAAATCTGTAACCCCAATTTTCTTATGTTCTCTCGGGAACATAGATGATATTAAAGGTTGTAAATCATCTTCTTCTACGTAAGTCATGGGTCGTAAATTCACAGTGTCCTCATAATCATAGAGTAGAGTATTCATTACTTCGTATCTTTTACAAGCTTTTCCTAACACTCTTTTTAGTAAGTCTTTCACTAGGGCAATAAGACGTTCCCACCGGCCGCCCCACCCTGGGGCTGATGCTAGTATAAATTTCTAAATGATATCTCTTTTCTTCCCTTCTTCATCTACATAATTCCAGTCAATTGATTGAAGTACTCGACTGGCTCTAACAAAATTTATGCAATTATCTAAATATGACAGATGGAGACCCACGACGTGCGATGAAATGCCGTAGTGCTAATAAAAGACTTTCGGATGAAATTGAGGACAAGAGTTTAAAGTATATTCCTAGATATACAGCACATGTAAAGAGTGAAATCCATGTTTTGGAGCTATCCCTTAGAAACAATGAACCATCTATGTTCACTCCAACCACCTCAAATACTTTAGCATACTTCACTCTGTCTTCTGTCAAAGGTGGTAAATTAATTTTTTCGGATTTAGTAGTGAAACATCTGCAATGAACACAACTATTCAAAATTTTCCGAATTAATTTTCTGCTCTTTAATATCCAATACCTTTCTCGCAAACAGGCCAGTAAAATCTGAATTGCACATTTCATTAGCTCTTCATGGTTGAGAAGAGTTAATTAGGCAATTGCTACATGATCCCTTGGCAATATTATTGAGTACATACAGTCATTAGTGATGAACGATTTGAGCTCTCATTCGGAGTACAAACTTTCCATCAATCCTTTCGTTCAAAGAATATAATCCTTGATCTTTATAACTATTGAAATCTTCTTTCTGTATCAATAACATTAACAGATTTCCTGCATTTTTACATTTCTGTAAAGGGGAGGCTAGGGGACCAGCAAACATTCCTCATTCGATAATTAATACAGAACCAGTGAATACTGGCAAGTTTTTGTACTATCTTAAGATGAGAAGATCCACAAAATACTAATCGTTGATTTTTTTCAGTGGGGTTGTGAATGGATAGCACACATTTTTTTCTTTTCAACGTTTATCAGATCTTCTTCTACTACCTCTGCGTTCTGCAGAAGCATGGAGGTCCCTCCCACCAATTGAGATGAATGAATTGTTCAGCTGTTCATCTCCTGGAAGGAAGATTCAAGGAATTTAGTTTACTCTGAATATGTCTCCACTGATTGACATCAGTAAGGTTGTATATTTCTTTCACCTGATTTCACACAAAAGTTCCCCTTGGAGAATCTCTTTTTATCCAGCTGAGTGTGGTCGATGAATCAGTCAGATAAAAGACCTTCAGATTTTCTAGTTTTAAATCTTCAACTATACTTCCACCTAGCTTGCAGCCAATGTAGCATGCTAACAGTTCAAGACGTGGAATTGTTATGTTTTTCAATGGTGAAACTCAGGCACGAGACTGCACAAATCTAATCGTAACTTCTTGTGGTCATATCACTAGCAGGAAAACACATGTAGCATATGTCTTTGCACTTGCATCGCAGAACACATGGAGACTGGAAGTTTCTTTCTCACTTTTATCCATCAAGGCTCTTTTTGACTTCTGACAAGAACTTAAGTATTTTAAGCCAGTTTAGAAACTTCCTGGATAGATCTTCGCAGAGAATATCATCCCATTTTAATTCTAGGCTCCAAGACTCTTGAAGTGTAAACTTTGGGATGAGTGTCACTGGAGAAGAGATGCCAAGAGGGTCAAATATACTTTATGCTAAAGATAGCAGAAGTCTTTTGTAAGGATCAGACTTTCCTCCTTTGGACAGTTAATGTTGAAAGGTAGAGCATCATCTAGTAAGTCATAATTTAAACCTAATAGAGATACTATTCGATTCTCAAATCCATCCAGGAATTTTAGATACGCATTTGATAGCCAACCACTTAGACTGAACTTCCCAGAAGACATCAACAATTTTGATTCAAAAATAAACTTATTCATTTCATCATTGCTCTTCAAACTACAGACACATTTGTCTACATGGAATGAGTTCTTCCGAATTTCTGCAGTAACTGATAAAATATCACAAGAGTTTTTAATGTAGTTGTTCAAAATAGTTGCCAACAGTAAAAAACTACAACTTATTCCAAATACCGCTCCACGAAGCCTATATATCTCCCCATCATTTTCACATTTTTTGAGTTTTACATAGAAACCTTTGATAATTCCTGTTCTTTTCGATGATTTCAATCTGGAAAAATGCTTTCTCAATTTCTGATGTTACTCCAACTGCAAATTTTTGAGACTGGTTCAGTAAAGAAGGAACAAGTTCAATCAAATTAGGTCTGATTTCCAAACATGTATTCAATGATAGTTGGCCCTTCAAGTGTGCTGAAGCTACAAATATACTTCTAACTTTAGTATTTGTGCTATTTTCCTTGAATATTGGTTGATGAGAAAGATAATGTACGCTGAAATCCTTTTCATCTTCGATTCCCTCAATGAGACCTTCATCACTTCATTTGTTGAAGACATCTAAATATTTTTCAAAATTACTTGTGTGTTTGGGCTTTTTATAAGCAGTATACAGACGATTTTCTGCCATTTGTCTGTAATACGGTAGCCTGGATGGCTTCAACACCCAGGGCAAGGCAGCATCATATCTGCCATTTTCATTGATCATTAGCGTTTTTTAAGTGTTCAATGGTACCTTTATGTGTGTTTCAGAATTC
Organism: Latrodectus elegans; assembly: GCA_030067965.1. NCBI lineage: Eukaryota > Metazoa > Arthropoda > Arachnida > Araneae > Theridiidae > Latrodectus > Latrodectus elegans. The sequence goes on from CM057817.1 coordinate 57,098,093, forward strand.
CTTTTTGATTCCGCAGAATCAGAAATTCCTAAGGTTTCTAATATCCAGGAGTCGCTAATGGTGCATTCATTACTAAGTAAACTTGTCACCATCTAGGCATTGCTACTAGATTCTGAATAGCCTGGTAATTTTTCCCAAAAAAACAACGTTTCTATGGCTGTTATTCCAGAAGTGAATTTAAGGATTTTTCAGCCATGAGCTTTTCTCCTATGTTAACACCAATAAGAAAATGGATCGTAGAAGAACAAAGGAAAAGCATTCTTGATCTGATTATTTAATTACATTACGCTCCAATTACTGAGTCAAAACATTAGTCGTTATTTGATGAATTACAGAGCAAATCTTTTCTTAGTCAAGAACGTTGAAAGCTCAATGACAACTTTTTGTATATTTCTCACACAAATCCTATATTCTAAATGTTTCTTCTTATTTTCAATTCCACTAGACAAAGTAGGTATAAACGTTGTTACTTTCAAATCAGGAAGTTAAATTTTTTCCAGCAGCATCCTTCGTGATACATAATTTAAGGCTTCCTATGTCTATAAAAGCCCTCACAGCAAAATTCTCAGTTTCACCTCAAAGCAGTACAATTAAAGTTTGAAGAAAAACGCTTAATGAACATGTAGGATTGGGCAATGTGTTAAAATGCTTAACCATCTTGACCTCAATTGATTCTTTAACTTGAGACACCCATTGCTCTTTTCATTAGAGTACATAATAATATGATATCTATTTTTACATTTTATTCCAACTCTGCCGTGCTTAGACATATGGCCAACACTTAAGCATTTAAAATACAACCGTGTTTTTAAGTCTGGTCCTTTTTTCGTTCAATCTATATTTCGAGCAAAATTACAATCTTTTGCTCCAGGATTCTCTTTAACACAGAAAACACATTTCATCTTAAAAAGAAAACTTCTATTTCCTAAAAGCAATCGTGTAGCAGTTGGAATGTCTCTTTTACTTTCAAATACTTCTTATTTTCTTTCAATGTGAAACCTTGCGTAGACAGAGCGTTCTATCTTCATTTTCAACTTCCTTTTTCAGGGAGTTCATTAAACTTTCTAACCAAGATTTTTCTTCATAACTGTTTTCCAGCCCTCTATCGTTTCGCTACAAACTCTTAGTACTTCTTCATTCAAACAAAATTCCATGAGGAGAATAACATTGCGGCATATTTTGCTATTGTTACACCTAGAGTTTCTAATAGCCTTAATTGTGCTTCAATGTGGTCATAAATGGTTGGTAGTTTAACTTGTTTATCTATAGTATTAAAAATGTAATATTTAACAACTCTCGAGCATATTATTCAACCAGGAAGCTCATTTCTGATGAACCAAAATTTCAAACAATAAATGGCTTTGGCATAGTTTCCAGAAGATTAAGGAAAACTTTATCTAGCTAAACTTTCACGAGCTCTAGAATTCGCAATAGTGTCTGCAACTAAATACTGAAATATATCTTCATTTTTCGGCATTGACCCCAGAACGGAAGCTACCGCTTAATTTTCCACCAAATTTCTTTGATTCTGAGCGTGGAAATTTAAATTTTTGCTATATATTGTCACTAACCGTTGATTATGCATCAATATTTATATTCGGATTAAGCTTTCTATTTAATAATAAGCTCACTTTCAATGATATCTTGTCCAATATTTTCAATTATTAATAATGCATTTAAAATTTCCTCATTCAATGTCAAAAGCGGTTCATTTTTCTCACAGAAAAGTTTAAATGTAGCTGAGGAATCCACATCCTCTGATATGTCAACTATCGATTTTGCGACTTTATCAATAACAATATACAATCGAGTAAATGAAGCTCTGAGAGACTTTCGTTGTAATTTTAAAACTTCCATAATTTCTAACAACAATCACATACTTCTTTGAAATATCGATAAAATTCGAAATAGTTAATGATTATCAAAAGTCACTTGCTGTTCTGAAAAATCATATCGTATCAAAAGTTACTTGCCCTTTCCATTAAATTCCAAAGCACAAACAATCCTCTATTGTGTTCGCCATATCACATACAAAATAAAACAATCAGATTCTCTTACTGTCTGTTAGAAACAAAATGTTCAAATGTTTACTTCTACAAATTGACTATTCAAAAGTAAAAACCACCAGAGCTACATATTCTATCAACTTTAATTTATTAATACTTAAAAAAAATTGTTACATCGAATTTCGAGTTGAGTTTGCGCAATCACTATAGAAATAATTACAACCATGATAAAAATAATTTAATCACTATCATGTTTACAATTATTTTCAAACTGATGCGTCACTGACAATAATAACAGAAAAAAGATGGTGCTAAATTAGTTCAAAGGTATTTAAATCAGTTGGCCAAACTGATTTAAAGTAAATCAGTTCTAACCAATTTATTCCCCGTTCGCATTATCCTTTTTAACAATTTAAATTTAAATCTGATTTAACTTTTTATGCTGAAAACAGTTATCGCACTGCCTTCCAGTCGAAGCTGATTTAAGAAACTTTGTTTTTGTTCAAAATCTTATTTATTGCTTGTTATTATAGATTTTATAATATATCTTCAACTTTTCATATATGTGAGTAAGTTTATTAAGCATTTACTGACCAAAATGATATTTATTAAGATTATGGTATATCAAATGAGGAATGAAACCAAAGGTCATTCACAAATCTATTTCTTTTCAAACTTATTATAATTTTTTAATGCTTATTTATTACTTTTGTAATATTTTTGTGTTATTATTTTTTAAAATTGCCAATCAGATTCAAGTTATAGCTCACCAACCAAGAACCAGCTATCTAATGAGGGTAGAGGATCGCCAGATCCAGGAACTTCTGAAAACTGCCAGCCGGCAATCACAAATTTCTTAAAGTTTTGCCTCTCTTGTATTTATTTCGATCGATTTCACATGTTTCAACAAACACTAACAACAAAATAGTAGAAAACAAGCTGGTGCTAAATCAATCGAAACTTATTTAAATCAGTTAATACCCCGTTTGCACTGGTTTTTAAACGCGTTTAAGTCTTGGCGAAACTTTCTTGCGGTGGCAACTTATGATTTAAGGGAGTTCGAAATGATTTAAATCAGTTTGTGGTGCTGACTTAAATACTTTTTAACTGATTTAACGCCATCTTGTTGTCAGTGTTTGTTGAACTATCTGAAACACATCAAAATAAATGCAAGAGAAGCAAAAAAATAATAACACAGAAATATTTACATAAGTATTAAATAAACATCAAAAATGTTATATTAGGTTTGAAAAGAAACAGGTTTGTCAACGACATTCTTTGGTTTCGTACTTCTCGTTTGAAATATCGTTATCTTAATTAATGCCATTTTGGTCTGTAATTACTTAATAAACGTGCTCAACTATAAAAAAAAACTTTAAAAATATCATATTATTTGTAATAACAAACGATAAATATAGTTTTGAACTAGAACCAATATGTCTTAAATCAGTTTTGGCTGTGCCAACTCTTGTTTTCCGCATAGTGTTTAAGTTAAATCAAATTTAGCTGATTTAACTTAAACCAGATTTAGCTTTAAATTGATTTTAAAAGGGCAGTGCGAACGGGTGTAAGTTGGAACTTGGAAGACTGTTTCGTCCTCTACTGTGGATAGTAGTTTGGAGATGAGGGTCCTATATATCACATACACACACAACATTACTTGATTATGCTTCAAAATTTTGAAGCATGAAAGTGTAGCTTTAGTCCAACATAAATATAGAAATAAAAACGATATCCATAAATGAATATAAATCCATCTATCATAATTAACAAATTTGTTTTAATTTAACAATTTTTGGTTTTAATAAAAAATATCTATTCATAAGCAACTAATTTCCTTCAATAACAATTACCTTCAAGCAAGAAGCCTAACATTGTATAGTTAGATAGGCTAGGCTGAATTTTTTTGATTAGCATATTCTTACGCCCGTAATAAAATAGCAATGGATATCAAAACTGTTTTTCATACAGAAACTTAAAACCATTTTTGAAACAGTTCTTTAAAATTTTAAACAACATTAGGGAATTAATGATTTGAAATTGTGGTTAAAAGTATTTTAAAGTCTCACTTAACTAGAATTTGGTAGGAAGTTTTTTGATAATGATTTTTGTATATATTTCCTGCTCTCTTAAAATATTTTCTCTTCCATACATAGCAATAATGAAGCGCTATCCCTACGAACAAATTATGCGTAGGTTGTTTCGCCAATGTCATCGCCAAAGCGACTTCCAAGATTAAAAGAAGTCTCCATGGCCTCATTAAACCAAGAGTGTGGTTACTCGTAGTTTTGGGTTGAGGTCTGCTGTGCTGCCACTTCTGTTATCAGAAACGCAAATTTCGAAAGTAACGCTATGGAAAAAACCGCCGAAAATTCTACTTCCTGTAATTTTCTAGACTTTAACAAGATGTCGAAAGTAAAAAAAGTGTTAGATGATGCTAGAGAACAAAATATTACGGAAATAGATCTAATTGATAAAGGAATTACGTCTTTTGAAGAAATGCATGGACTTCGTAAGTATTTTGGTCGTATGTTTACATGTGTTGACTATTTTAAATCTGTTGCCTAATTTGGAGGTACTATTTCGGAAACTTGTTTTTAGTTCGGTGAAATGGATCGTTGGGTGGGGCTTGCTGAGGAGAGCTTCGCATGTGCTTATTGTTTATGTTATGAAAGCTGTGATTTTTAATAATTTAAAATAGTAATTTTTGTAATAATTGTAAAAGAGAAAAAATTATAATTTTACTTTTTAAATTTAAAGTATCAATTTTTTTTTTGCTAATAAAATCCCATTTGTAGTCTTATATTGGTGATTAAATATATATATGTAGAAAAGAAAGTGAGAAAGTTTAAAATAAAATATTTGAAAATTTTATCATTAACAGTACTATTTTTTTAACACTTTACATTGAATTATGTTTATGTTTGGAATTATATCTTCCAAATATTAATTTTATAAAGTACTAGTTTTAATTTTCTTCTGTGAAAATTTATTCTGTGAATTAATGCAATGAAACATATTTTAAGGAAATGATTCATTAGTTTTTGTTTGAATTAATGTTTTTTAAAAGGATCAAAGTTATATATTTTTTAAATCTTTTCTAAAAACAAAAGAAATTTATGTAAAAATAAGTAAGTTATCCATCAAATATAAGAAACAATGATTTTCTGGAAATTAATGCCAATTTTTTTTTTTTTTTAAATCAGACACATTTATTTGTTTTAAATGTTTTTTCTTGTTTTGCTAAATGACTAGTTTCAAATAATAGAATTGCAAAAAGTTCAATAAATATTTAAAGTTTTCAGACTAGTCTTTTCAGTAATATTTTGCTTTGTCATTTTTATCAGCCTTATTTAAAATTTCATTTATAAATATTATTTTGGCATGTTATTTGTAACTAATTGTAATAACATTTCTAGCTGCATTGCATAAAGATAGTAAAGTTTTTTCGGTTTCAAATAAAAACTCAATCTTACTCAATGCGAGCTATAAGCCTACGAGCATAAAGCTCCAAAACAGTTTTTTGTCGTAACCTAACCTAACCTAAAGTTTTTTCAGCCATAAAGAGCTCAGTGTAAGCTACGAAAATTATAGAAATTAAGGGTGAATGTTACAGAGTGAGAACTTGGCATTGTTAAGAAAAATAGTTTCTAAAAGCACTGAAGAAAAATTTTGCAAGCAACTAAAAAATCCAGATTGTTTGTCAATTTAAAAAATGGCCTTGATTATTATAACTCTACTAGATAAATCCTTAGAATTTTATAGTTGTAATGTAATTTAAAGTGAAAATATTTTTCCTGTATCCTATTCTAATAAAGTTCCTTTGATTTATTCTTTGAAGAAATTTTCTGTGCATTGTAACTACTACAAAAAAGATCAAATCAGAATTGTATTACATTATTGTCAAAGTTCTATTAATTGATCATTTTTACTAACAAATAAATGTGTACCATTGAATGAAGATATATAATCAGATTTTACATAAATTTACAATGACAAAAAAGAATTTTTATTGCTTTGTCTGATTCAATTGTCAAGAGTGAAATGCAGTACTGTATGGCAGATTACAATATCAAGTTAATAATATGAGACAAATTTGTGCCTGCCTAATTGATTCCGATTCTGTGACAATATCCAATGTTCACAGAAATTGAATACAGTTTTGACAACTTACAGATCATCACTTAAATTTTTCAAAAATTGATTTTGAAAACTAAGTGTAATTTGTTAGTTTCAAATTGTACATTTGAAATTTGTATTTTCAGTTACTTTAATTTGAAGTCAAATATTTTACATAAATATTTATTTTAAAGTTTGACTCCATAATTGGCTGAAAACTATAATCTAAACTGGCCTACCATTTTGCAATGCGTTTATTTGCTGTAATTTGTTTAGTAAGCTATTTACCATTGAAGCATTTGTGTCATAATTTGCTTACATTTCATTACATTTTAAGCTTTTGAAGTGGATTACTTAATGTTTATACTTTGATATCCATTTACCATTTTCAATATTAATTTGCAGTAAACTTTCAAAACAAACTTTAATTTTCTTAAGTAAAGTTTATTTTAAAAGTTTATTAAATAAATTACTTTTCATATTGTTTTCATTATTTTGAGTTATTTTCATCACAGAGTATATATTTTGCACCCATGTGATCATTCAGAGAACTTCATGGAATATACTGATACCAATGATTCTGGAAGCAATGATTAGTTATTCTATGTTTTTAATTAATATTGCTGTTATATGTAATATTCTATGTTATATATTAAGTATTATTAATAATTATTTCATATAATTCTATTTAGATTTATTTTGTATGGTAATATTAATTTGAAGATCTAGTTTTTATAAGGATGTTTGTTTACATTTTAAATAAATTTTTTTGCCAATTTTTAAATTAGGACTAGATTACACTACAGTGATTTTTTAATATATTACAGTGATTAACATTTTTGAGTTTTCATAAAAGTGCATTTTGTTTGCTTTACAGATTTACTTTTTTTCTTTTTTTTTGTCATTTGGTGTAGAAAGTGTGATTATTGGCTTATGCTTGCTTTTCGTTATGTAATCTTTGTAAAATTAGTCTACTTATTAGCATTTTAATACTTCTGTAGTAAGTAATGAAATATTTGAAACTTAAAATAATGCACAGTTGCAAAGTTGTAGTTCAAGCACGATTTGATTTTTTTGCAGCCAGATATTGACCGTAGTGATGTATTTGGGTTCGTGAGATAACTGTGTAGCACTTGGTGTGAAAATTGTAAATTATGCCAAACTTGTGCAGTTATTTAATCTTTTACCACAATACATTAGTTCATTTAGATTTTATATGTATGTTGATTCAAAGATACTATAAATATTTTATGTATTAAGTATTTAATTATTTAAATTCAACAGTCAAGCGAAATATTTTAAGAAACATATTAACACCTCAATTGTGGTGTAGTCTTATTCCTTGCTTGAAGGCCTTACCTACAATAGTTTTTTTTTTTTCTGCTGTTTAGTTTATTAAATACCAATGTGATTTACATCAATAACTTGTTTTTCTCAGTAACATTATTAAAGATGTTTTAGTGAGTAGAAATTTTGTGCCTCTATTTAAAAATCAAATATTTTAAAAATAGTATTATTCACATTTATTTTACTATTGCCAAATATTTGCACTTGAGCCATTAGTTCACAGGATCTTAATTTTTTGGAACGATGTTGTCGTACTGAGAAAGTGCAAATTATTTAAATATTGCAGATATATAAATGTTCAAAAGTCATAGGCTGATAAGAATCACACAAAATACAATTTGAGGAATCTATCCCTCCAATTCTGAAGCAGTGGTCTTGCAAATAGTCATATCTAGTTAGGTATCTTAATAAAGCTGTCACTGTCTTTCTTGAAAAAAATGGAATAGTTCTTTCTTCCAAAATCTTACATTTTTTATTCATGGCTTGTATAATCAAACTGTGCTTAAAAATTTTATGAGTCTAATTAGCAAATAATTATGTGAAATGAAAGTGATAGATCAATGTGTTGCTTTAACAATGTTCCTTTCATGGCCAATGTGTCAGTTTTATATTACCCATCATTCCAGACTGGGCTGGAATCCATGAGAAAGAAATTCTATTTGCCAGTATTTTAAGCATATACCTACATTCAAAGATTTCTTTGATAACTATTTTGACTACTTAAAAGACCTTGAAGTGCAATTTTTGAATCTGACAATATGATTAACTCTTCAAAAGAATGGCTACAAACTTGCAGTTGAATAGTTACAGCAATGGCCTTAATTTCACCATCAAAGCTGGTTGAGAACTTTTTAGTTTCTGATTACTATATATTTGTGCCACATTGCTGCTCTCTAATTTAGAGCTATCTGTACAAACACATATTTACTCATTTTGATGATAACAAACCTCAATAATATCCATTCACATAAATATTAATTTTAAGTTACTTTTTTTTTTCATTTTTAGCAACTCTCTGCAAAAAAATCTAAGCTTTATGCTGAAATTTAAAAAGGTCTAGGGACAAGGTAGCGGTAAAATTAGACAATCTCAGTTCAATTCCCGAGAGTGATCTGAAGAATCTCTGAGTAGTGTCCAGAGGCACTACTCAGAAAGTAATTGTTTATTTGAAATAATCACAAAATTTTGCTAACTCATTTTCCTTTTGAAATCACCACCCGCAACATACATGGATGTGGATGTGTTTGCAAACATTGAATGCATTTCTTCATCATGGTAAAATTCTATGAATTAATGCAGGTTTGATGCAATTTAAAACGTTCTTCCCAACCTATATTACATTACCTCGCACAATATACAGTTTTTAAAATCTTGATTGTGCTCAAACTCTGACATTAAACATTGCACTTTTGCGCTATTTTGAATTTAGAATTTCAAAATTTTGAATGCTTTAAAGTAATTATTACAGAAGTATTACAATATTAATAACTAGAAACTAATTTCACAGAGAACACATTACACACATTTCTGGCATTTTTGCAGCTCCATTTTTTAGAGCAGTGGAAACTTACTTTTCAGATAACCTCGTATAAAATCACCAGATAATGAAATGATGAATATGATAATAGTTTGGTTTATGTGGATTTTATTTACTGATGTTTAAAGAATAATGTATAAAACATATTAATTAAATATTGAATATCTTTTAAGTGTTAATGGAAATAATTACAAAAAATATATATCTAAATCTCATGCAGTCTAGAGCAGGAGACAATTGATTAATAAAACTGAAACTAACATCAATAACATATATTTTTATGAAAACTAAAGTTCCTGATTAACAAGCATTACAATTCATGGTAAACCTATGTATATATGTTAAATATTTCTACATAATACTCAATAACTTACATAAATTAGTATATAAAATATCAAATAACAAACTAAAAACTCTCATAATCAGTACTTGCAGAAGAATTAAAAAATACTCACAAATTAAATTTATCACTATCCATACCTTTTACTTCCTACAATACTTAATACTAAAGTTCAAATTTTTCAATTTTACACACTTTAAAAACAAATTTCAGCAATAACTTCTATTGTTATTAGAACTCCAACCAAATTTCGCTCATGTTGACATCAGATCATGTCATAAAATTGCAAGAACATATTCCTTCACTGTCCACCGTGGTTTGGCACATTTATTACTATACCGGCTTCAAATTCAGACTCCAAAACTCGCACCTCATGTGAAATCAGGAAATGCTGCCACTGGTAATGTGGATAGATCTTATTTGAGTTTTAAGATTTCTAAGTATTTCATTATCATATTTCCTTCAAAAGAGTTAGGCAAATTCAATTTCTAATGTAACAGAATTGCTTTTCTTGTAATAAAATAAGCAAATTCTAAATGTAGTACTAGAACAGGAATTAATTTCATTGCCCCAATAATTATATGTAATGCTTGATTCTGGGAAACTTCAAGAATCTGGATTACATTCTCCAGAGCTGTGATATGACGAACTGGCAGCAGAATGGTTAGCACTGTCTTGAGTTCATGGAGGTTATTTTTTTGCATTAAAGAATGGGTAAAATCTTTCACTCTGTAATTTCTAGCTTCATTTAAACAACTAGTGCGTTCAACTCCCACATTAGGCGTGAATGCTTATAAAAAGTTACCACTAAGCAATAAATCATTTTAAGCATGCATTAAGTAATTTGTTATATTCTGTTCTCGTTTATTCCATTCTGAATGTATAATGTATTATAAATATGTCATAGTTCACCCCTTGAGTTATATTGACAATTATATAATCAAATCTGTAGACGTTTTTAATCTGGTTGTTTATATTAAAACTTTCAAATTCTTTCTCTGGGTAGGAATAGAATAATTATTTTCCCACTTTACTTCAACAATCTTTTCTTTTCCAAGGCAAAACATTTATTTATTTTTAAAAGAATTAATGTTACTATATTATCATGTTTCTCATTAATTTAGGAGAAAAATAGCTTTAAAATACCTGTTTTTTTTAAAAATAAAAAATTTAAAATTTTTGCACACATTTTTCGTGGTACTAAATAATTTTTTTTAAATGTAGCTTATACTTTTTAAATTTCCATATATATTTAGTATTATATTGCTAATAAATAAATTTTGTAATTTTCAAAATAAATATAAACATTAAAGATCACTTTAAAATGTAACATAGTTTGCTGCAGTTCCAAAAATTGCTCTATTTTAGCAATGTTTGGAACCTAAGTAAATTGCAGTGAAATAAAATTAAACAGTTAAATTAATTAAAAACTATGTAATTAAATACAAATTATAAAGTTAAGATAATTTTTTCTTATTAATACAGCAAAATTCAAAGGCAAGGGTTAAATCCTTATCATAGTAGAGGTGATCCATAGGACTGAAATGACAAACTTAAGACAAAGGTCAAACCTTGACCTACAAATAATTTTTTAAATGATATGTGTGTTGAATTTTATAAGCTTATTTTTTTATCTAAAAACTATTCAGAAATTGAGATATGAATATTATATATCAAATTTTTATAAGAAAGAAATTCCAAGTGGACAATAGACAACTAATTTGCTGTTGCATATACATACTGAAAGAACTAATTATATTGAAAGGAAGGCTTTGAGATTTTTGAAAAATTCAATAATGCATTAAGTTAATTATTGACATAAAAAAATTATTTCTGTAATGACAGTTAATGCTCTCATTATTATTGAAAATGATGCTGATTTTATTTAGCAGCATAAGTAAACTATTGGGTTTTCTCAGAGTTTCTATGTTTAATACACCAAGAAGTTTCATTTGTGAAACGAGGTTTGAAATATTTTCTATTTGATTAATAATATTTGTTTGTTAACCATTAATTTTATAAATGCAAGAAGTCTTAATAAGGATGTTTCTTCTAATAATTATGCGAGATCTGTAAAATAAAAAAAAAAGTGGGATTTGACAAACAGTAGTGTTCAATGGCTCTTATGTGGTCATCTTAATTTGCTTGCTAATTTATCAGAGGTAAAGCAACTTTTGAGTGGTAAAATACTAACATATTTTCCTGTGTATAATCCGCGAATTGTGTGTTAAAAAAAAGTTCTGAATTTTCTTTGTGTGTATTATACACCGCTGCGAATAATCTGATAAAATTTGTTTTTATTTTTATCAGAAAAAGCTTCCAATAAAGTTTTGAAAGAATCGTTTCTGCTTTTCATAGAATAAATAACAGATGGCGCCACCACTCGTTTGATTTATTTTAATTATAATCAGCATTGTGTCCAATTATGTTCAAAAACGAATTTAGTTCTTCTGAACGATATAAAGTTGCAATTCATTAACGTCATTTCACATTCTGTCTTGACCTGAACTGTTTCGCTCTGAAAACATTGAAATTCGTATATCGCCAGAGTGAAGTAAAAATTATTAAGTTACAGAACAAATTTTAAATTGAAAGCTATAGGGAAGGCAAATGAAAAAAATGTCGACAAACGTATAATGTAAGGTGAGAAACAAAACATTCGCGATACAAAAGTAAAAATGCATTCTATGCGCAGTTCGAAAATATTTAATTTCTTTCATTTAACAATGAACGAAATAAATGAAGTTTATTTTTAAAATTTGCCTATAACCTCGTTTTAAAAGTTATTAAATTCTAAAAATCCATAAATTTCACTAGAAACTTCTCATATATTGTTGGATGTGATGTGCTTCATTTCAGTTAATCGCACTATGCGTTGAAGTGGATTCAACCAGATCTTTGTCATTATACATTTTTTTTTCTGTAGAATTTATTGCATTTTTAATCATATGGTGTATTTTTATATCATTTGGCACCAAATTATAAGCAGTTTAAGTTTTCGACTCTTCGTCGGAAAAATTGCTGCTGCGGATTATGCGACGATTATATTTTCTTTTGCTCGAAAAAAGGGGCTTGCGGATAATACGCCGCTGCAGATTATATACAGGAAATTACGGTAATTTAAATAAGTTTTGAATATATAATTGATTACTAAAAAAATGAATTTTCAAATATAGAATTTATTTAAAATTTCTTTGTTCAATTGTTCTGTATTTCAGTGAAATGCAAAAAATGTTCAAGTAAATGGATGAATTGCATCAATGATGTTTAAAAATGCTTAACAAACTTGAAATTTATTAAAAATTTGAAAAGTAAAAGCATGTTTATATCAATTACAAAATTTTAAAATTACAATAATTTTTCAAGAATCATGACTTTTGATAAAATGTAATTAAAAAATATGTAATCAATATATTGAAAATAAAATGTTTTTCTCCAAGATGGTTTAATCAGTTTAAAGTTTGAGAAATATATTTTGTATTATTTTACAGCTTTTGAAAATACAACTTGAAACAATGGAGTAAACTGAGTTTGTGTTTATGTGTCTGTACTTAAGAAATGGATTTAGTTGAATATTAAAGTAGCTTTGTGTGAAAAAATGAGAATTTTATTCCCAAGATTGAAGGAAAATTTTTAGATGTACGCCTGATAATCATCTCAAACAATACATTAAAAATATTAAACATATGATATTCTTTAAAAAATTTATTTCAATAAAGAAACTTACTAATGCTCTTTGAATGATGTTTGGTTTCATTTATATAAAAATTTGTTTTCCTCAATAAATTTTATAGTACTCAAAAATAAAATTAAACTTGAAAAGGAATTAAAATCAACAAATCGTATAAAACTAATTAATACAGAATATAAACTTAATATTACGGAACTTTCTGAAAATGTATGCCAGCATATTTTTCTTTAATACAAAAGATTTTTATAATACAAAAGATTGCACCAACTAGTATTTATTTATTAATGGAGAATATTTAATAATGCATATCTGCATTCTTTATTCCTTATTCATTCAAATATTCTGAGCACAAGTGGCAGAATAATGTCGTCTTATTTGGTATTTTACCATATGTGCTAGCATTTATATTAATTTTTAACATTAACCATTACTTTTCACTTGAAAAATAAGAAAGAAATTTTAATCATTTTTAGGAAATTTTAAAAGTGAGCAAAAAAAAAAAAAAAAAAAAAAAAATTAAATAAATAAAATGTCAACTATCAAATTTCTTTGTCATTAAATTTTCAGAAAATTTAATGTTACTTACAGTCAATAATTTACAGAACAATTAGCGAAATTTGATCCATTTCTGCAAAATGGGGAATTTTGTGATGTAGTGGCAGTGCTTCACACTCCTAAGCCTCAGGTCTAGTCCTTGAGCTGGGCTAGGTCAACTCAGCCTTTCATCCCTTCAGCAAGTTGATAATAAAACTGAGTATCAAGCATGCTTGTGAATTAAAAACTGGCTTTCACATTCGACTGACCACCTAACAAAGACATGCTTTGCTGCCAAGGCCCCTCAATCAGAAGGCAGATATGGAGACTAGATCTTGGGGTTCTCATATGGGCTTTTGTGCCTCTGAGTTTAGAGTTCTCAAAAATATTTGCCCTTTGCTGCTCTAATTGCTAAAAATTTTACCATTAATGATTCTAAACATATAAAATTTATTTTGTAATTTTTTTTAAATTAATAATTTTTGAATATGCATTTTGAATTATCTTGAGCTTGTTTGCTTGAAAAATATTTCTCTGTGAAATTATGCTTTGCAAATAAAAAATGTATTAAATCAAACATGTAAACGTTTTTTTTTTCTTTTGTGTTTGTCTTCTTTGACCTCCAAAACTGTTAAGAAATATTACTTAATATATAATGATACATTAAAAGTTAAAAGGCCTTTAGAACTTTAAGAAATTATTAATTTAAAATGAGGATAATAAAAATAAAATGCTCAAAATATGTGTGACTAGGAAAATATATCAACTATACTAACTATTAAAATAGATAATTTAATTTGTTATATATTTCATACTTTCTAATACTATATTATCAGATTTATGTTATAAAAGTAATATTTTATACAAATTATTCAAAACGTGTAATTACTCATTTTTCACAACAGATTTAAATCTTAAACTGAGATTAGCTCTTTCAAATACTTAAATGTAATAAATTATAGAAATGTAATAGTCTGTCCCATTAGTGATTTTTTAGTAGGTGTTATTCATAAGTTTGTGTCTTTAATCTAAGTAGTTATGCTAAAAATATCTGTGAATTTATTGATTTTTTGTGTGATGATATATAAAGATATTTTACACATCTAATTTTCTTGTCATCATAATTTGTTGCTTAGATTTATCATCAATGTTTCTTTTAATTAATAATTTTCTTTGCAGTCTTGGAATAAAACTAAGATAATAAACTTTAAAATTACAATAAGAATATAGTATTAATGATGAGTAATATGAATGTAAAGAGCCAAATTTCACATGTAAAATATCAGGAATAAAATACTGTGTGTATTCATTCTTTTTGGTAGAATATTTCATAGTTACTGTATTAGAAGAAAACAAAGTAATATTGTAGGTCTTTCATACCCGTTCAGCTAGTAAAAAACTTTGATTTATAATTTTGAAACAATTTAGTAATATTATAATTTTAAAATTGTGCATACTTTTATACACATAAGATTGAACTAGTTTCCACTATGTTATGTGTGTGTGTCATGTTGAAGGTTTTAATGTGAAAAATCAGTTGAGAAGTTGACTTAAAATAAATATGAAACTGACAAATATTAAATAATATATATATATTAATAGTATATATTAAATAAGCAAAAAAACTTTCATTTGCACAATTTTTAGAATTTGTTTAGTTTCTCTGTGATATGATTTTGTTAGAAGATTTCCCATCAGATTAGCAATTGTCAATACTTAACTGTAGCTAATGAGTGAAACTGCAAATGATAACTATATTATGTTACTAAAAATTAATCTGAAAAATATGGTAATAAAATACATTTTTAATAAATTTTAAATGTATAAAAATTTATCAAAAAGATATGATTCAGATTAATGTATCTTGAACATAGCTTACCTGTTTTGTAACTTTTAAACTATTAACTTCTGAATTTATTCATTTCTCACTTGTTAGTATTTATTAAAATCACTGTGACTTCTAAACAGATATTAAATATGTGATTACACAATTGTATTCATATTTCTTTTGAAAAACTTAATTTTCCAAAATTTCAAGTGTGTATAAATATAATTTCATCTTCAATTTATCATGAAATGTATTGGAAGAACAAAATATAATAATTTAACTAGAACGAAGCCAGATATGGAATTGCTTGTTTGAGTAAATTTTTGTTCATTTAAACCAGTGTTGGAAAATAAGGAATCGATGTAATTTATCAAATACTTTTAAAAAGTTAAATTTAATATTTTTATTCTAAGATTGTTAATATTTCCTTATCTAAGTGAAAAGAATTGAAATTGTTAATTTCACTCTTAATGTGATATAGGTTATAGATATTGGATGTATTTTTTTTCTGCCTCTTCTAACCTTGAAACTATTCATATGAAGTTAAAGATTGCATAAAATTATACATATAATTTATGTAATTGTGTAAAGAAATGAAATTGTAATTTAGAAGATTGAAATGGGCAAAATTTTTGCAATGTAAAAATACTTTACTTGTACCTCCATTATTTTTAATTAAACTGCTCATGCTTCAAATAGGCTCTAAAAACCAAGATACTTTTAATATTTTTATAAAAATTTCATTTTACAAAATTTGATGTATTTGTGAACATTAGCACAAAACATGAAGAATCTCCTTAAATATTCTAGTTAATGTTATGTGTGCAATTTTTTAGAAAAAGAATTTCTTTTATTTAGAAAATTACAGATCTTGTTTGTAATTTATCAAATTTTCTATTTGAAATTTTGAATGTACATTTTAAACTTTTTAACATAAAGTTATAAGTGTAGAACTGCAATCATAGTTTATATAGTGATCTTATTAAAAAGTGACACTTCATCAGTAGTGTCATACTTGAAAGATTCTGGTGAAGATATGAAAATGTTTTTCTCCCCTGTATGAAAGGCAAGACAACTACAATATGAGTACAGTGAGATTTAGTGTGATATTTATGAATATGTCAAGAGTAAAAGCAAATGCATTGAAGTTTATCAAAAGTAAAAAGTTTTTAAGTAAAACCGAGGAACAGGCAGCACAGTCAAAAATAATAATGACTGCAATTTGGTATAGTCTATTGGAATTGGCAATGTCAGCAAAGTATCTACACTGACTTGTTCAAAATTATAGCTTAGGGATATTTAAATTTTTGTCTTCACTTCAGAGCTAAACTGCTTGAAGGATGAGGTAGAATGGCTATGGCCTCATCCTTCAGGCAGTTTTTACTACAGCCATTTTTAACTAAGTATGCTTTTTTATTTTTGAGTTTATTACAATAGCTACTTATACTCTGAAGTCTTACAGCCAAATGTAATTGCATCGCATTGATTAAAATTCTTTCTTTACAAGAAACAGTCACTTGGTGCAGAAGAATTAATTGCCCAGATTGCAGCCTTTTTTCTCTGAGTCTGATAATACATACATACAAAGCGATGCAGGGAACCTCAGACTGTACCTTTAGGTTAATGGATTTGGAATACTAGCCCATCACCAAGTGCCTCATAATTTTGAACCATGGTCAGGGGGCAAGGTCTCACTTGAGTAGGCACCCTCCTCTCCACATCTATGTCACAACCGAGAAGGACTTTGGATGTCGCATATTAATGTGGACACTTTCCCAACTACTGCCCGTGGCAAATGATGCTTCACTTTGCTGATAGACTCTGATGATAGCTGACTTTCATGGTATAGTCCCTAAACTCAAAAATAAAAATGTTAATGAAAATATTGTTAAGCTAGATAATGGGATAGGTTTGACTGTCACCTTATTGTAACTAAAGTTTTAATTCTTTTCTTTTGTTCCATTTAACTAGATTTACTGTATTATTCAGTTTTTTCTATTAACACAAATCCCTAATGCATATGAATACAGTGTAGATTCTAAATGCCGATAGGATTTACACTGTTGAAGGATGTAAACATTTCAATCACAATGAATGACATTTCTCTAGTTAAGAATTCATGACAAATACTATTATGCATAACAATTTTGTTGAAAAGGATGTTTTTTGTAGAGTAACAGGAAAGTTTATATAAAAGTATTTTTTTCTATAAAGGAATCATGTTTGTCTTTATAGATATTTGTTGAGCAACGTTAGACTTCATAAATCTTGAGCGTATCTGAGTGAATGGCAATAAAAAATTGTTGATGTAAAGTTATATTAAATAAGTTGTATTTATTTAATAATTAAAATGTCTAAATATGTCTGTCTTATCATAAACACTTCAAAAAATTTTGTCCATTTTTTCAATGATATTCTGAACTTTTGGAGGCCATTTATATTCAGTTCATCATGACTTTCTAGTCCCTGGTTTAATTGATCGACTTATGTATCAGCTCTCTTGAGCTGTAATTTAAGATTTTGTTTCCTAATTTGAAAAAAATTAAGAAACAAAATCTAGTTAGGAATCAAATTAGTAAACAAATTAGGATTTTGTTTCCTAATTTGTTCATACAACATTAAAAACATTGCAAAATATTTTTGAAGTTTAATCACACATTTTCATGCTTACATGTATGAAATAATATTTACATCATAACAAAAACTTGCTGTGTGTTTTTTTTTCCTTTAAGCATTAATTTAACAAAGAGATATTAAATTTTTACAATTTAAGTATTTGCTCATGAAGTTTTAAAAACAAAATGTGCATAGGTTGCGTTAATTAAATACAAAAGAATTGTAAATAATGCGTTTATTTTGCTGTGTGTTTTCGCAGCCCTGTTTTGCATAAGAGTACAACATTTAGACTTACAAGAAAAAAGGTTGCCGTAAATGGCGTGATTATAGAATGCGCCAAGGAGGGTGCTCCAAAGCCAAAGGCTTACATAACAAATATGGAACATCCCGCCTGACATTGAAAGATGCATGTTTCAAAGAAAATTATAAAGTTACATCACTCATTGACATATAAACACAAAAGTAAAACAATAAGTAACAGTAATAATGACGCATGTAATTAAAGAATAAAATTTTTTAACTAAACTTGTGAACCAAATATATTTATTGTGAATGGTTGTATGATGAATTTGCTAATCAGATTTTTTGCAATGACTTGAGTATTTTCCACGTTTCTAATTACTTAAAGTCTAAGCCATTCAAACTTTTGACATTATTGCTTGTCAATGCAATGAAACATTATTGATATCTTACATTTGCACGAAGCTTATAAATATAATTTTTATCTTCAAGTTTTTTACTCAATTTGCATAAAATTTGACAGTCATCAATATTTAACTGAGATTTTTAATTATTTCATTTTATGCAGTTTGTTTTGCATATTTTATATGATATAAAAAGCAGTTACAAATAAGCCAAAGAAGTGGCAAATGGGTGAAACAGTTAAAAACCATTTTATATATATAAAAAACTTATCAATTATTAACATTTGTCTCTCTTCAGCTCTTATTACTGAAATCCATACAACTTGTAGGTTTATTTTTTGTGCACGAGGAAAAATTTACCTTATAGGTTTATTGCATGTGACTTTTTATTGCATTATCACTTAAAATTATTTTAATCTTTGCTTGAAATAATATTAATGAAACAGAAACATCCTTTTAAGATAATAATGTAACATGATAATCTCCTGAATTGGGGCCTATGATATTACTAATGTATTGACTGTTATTTTTTTCATAGAAACATAATATTGAATGTAAAATGTAACAGCCATATTTATTATAACACTAAGAATGATTCAAACTATTTTCTATTTGTAAATTCTAAAAAAAGTTCTCTTTTTAAAATATGTCACATGATTTGAAATTTTCACACATGAAAAACGGAGAATTATGATATTTCTCTGCCCTGCTGTGATTGTCATTTTATTCTAGAATTTTTATTTCATTTCTTATAAACATTAAATATAAATTTTATTTTATATGATGCAAGAATAATATTAGGAAATTAATATTTCTTATAAGACATATTTTCCATTCTCTTAAGCAAATTATATAGACATGAAATATATTTAATTCAGGAAACTTATTTATTCTAATTTGTTTTGCAGCTAGGTAAGTGAATTTCATTTGTCCTTTAAAAGCTAAATTGAGATGTTTAATGTATAGAACATAGTTTTAGCTCACACTCTTCAAAAAATTTTCTTTTAATAATGGAGTATTGGGGATCAGCTAAATTCACATTCATGTTACAGAAAAGCTTTAAATTTTAAAGCAGCATAAAGTAATTAAAGCAAAAAAATGTTTTTACAAATATTACAGAGTAATGAAAAAATTAATTTTTTTCCCTTTAAGTTGTCCCCCCCCCACACAATTTTTTTGAGAGATTTTGAGTACAAAGAGCATTGGAAGTTAAACAGCTTTTCTCGTATATCTACTAATACTTTAAAATCAATCCACTGACTGGAGATGATATCTTTCTAAACTGAAATATCTCAAATCAGTAATCTATTATAAAATAACCTATCCAAATAAAGATATAGTTTCAGTTTTCCTTGACACAGAGAATTTATTTGAATAAACATTTAATATAAATGAATACAATATAATTTATCAATACATTTTATAATACTAAACAATTATTTTAAGTATTTTATACATTTCAAATTTCTCTTACACCCCACCTACATATATACATTTATTTGTTAAATTTTATTAAAATACTGCATTACTTGTTTTATGAATATTAAAACTCATTCTTATTTTATTTATATTTTAAAGAGTTTTTAACCAAAAGATTGTATAAAATATTTATTACAGTTTGTGTGTAATATCAAACTGTAGCAAATTACCTTAATTGAAATTATATTTTATGCATGATGAAATGTTAGTTACAGATATTTCTTCTTTAATATATTTTACTTAAAATTTATAAACAAGAAGAGAAACATTGAAACTGAATAGCTAAATTCACTGCTTGAGAGTTGTCTAAGATAAAATTTTAAATTCATTTAAACAACAAATTTGTTTCACTACTTTTGTAAGATATTTAAATTTAAAGAAATATTTATGGCAAATACAACTGTAAGTTTAAAATATATAAATTTTTATTCAATTTAGACAATATAATGAGTAATAATATATTTTAAGCTGTTTAGATAAGATAAAAAAGTACTTAATTACATTTTTTATTTTGTTTTATTTATGCAGATTACTAATATTTTTAAGATACAAATGCTAATCATTTTGGCCAAATAAGAAAAATCTTTATTTTAACATCTGATTACTAAAAATTTCTTATTTTGACAAAAAGAAAAAAAAAATTAATAATCAGATTACCTATGTTTTGTGAAACTTAAAAAAATTGTTATATATAATGTATATATTATAGTGATCACTTCTTTTTATAGCCTTATTAAGTTAACCATATTCTTCATGTATTTATATAAACAGTCCTTTTAAATTATACATTTTATTAAAAAAAAGAACTTATTTTGCTTTATATTAATGTACTAATTATATTTGCAAAATTTGCCCAATACTTTAATCAATTATATTATCCATTTGTGGTACATTATATCTTGAACAATTGAATCAGCAAATCAAGTGATAACACCATCCAATATCCTAAACAAATTGATCTATAAATGAATGAAATTTGTTTGGTGCAGATTCAATTCTAGAAAATAAATGTTTTGCTAAATGAATTCTCATGTGAGTTGAAATAAATTGAATTTTTGTGCTTTTAATATCTACTGGTGTGCATAAACAAGCTTTATAGAAATTTAACATGCAAAAATATAAATCATTTCTCAATTTGTTAAAAATATCTTCGATATTACATGTTGGATGTCTACTATAATGAAGCTCTTTATTTACTGTTATTTTATAATCAGCACAAATTCAAACTTCCCCAATAGATTTTGAAGCTATAACAAGAAGAGTACCCCATTCTGTGTATAATGAATACATTCTCAATAATACCTTCATTTTACAAGTTTTTTCTAATTTGCGATCAAGCTCTTTTAATATGTAAAAAACAAGACGTGCCTTAAGAAATATTGATTTCGATGCTGGGTGTACCTTTTAAGTGAACACATATAATTATTTACTTTGCCTTCTTTCAATTAGAATGTAACTGAATATGCATATTGTTTAATTATTTTGGAAGAAAAATTATTGATATCATAGAAAGGTATTTCTTTGATTTCTCACAAAAGTCATTTAAATTATATTTTAGATATCTTAACTAGTTTCTACCTGACATAGGTTCTTTGTATAAATTAACTAAAAAATTAATTCCTATTTATTATAACATCCATTATAGCCAACTTTTTCATTAATGTATCCAACAAATTTGAAAAGTTCTCAAGTGTAACAAAAAATTACATTCATTTCAATAATTGGAGTATTTATTTTTAAGTTCCTAAATTTCTTTATATTCATAATACACTTACCCAACTTCCTCAATCACATTCTGTCATCATTTTCACTGTAATTTATATGAATATTGATAATGTTATTTGAAGCTGTTACAATTTATATTACCTGCATAGTGATTATTGGCATTAAAAATCTTCCTATTTAATGTGCATAACTCGTTAATATGAACTTTACATTTATGTACAGTTTTAGTGCAATAACTGCTTTTTAAGTTATTTTTCAAGCAACATTAATTTATTCTATGATTATTTTCTGAGTGCTCTTTTAAATTGATTGCGTTTCTATTATTCTGTAGTCTTTATTATCAAGTATACACTTTTAGAAAAATGTACGAAAATATAATATTAAAAAGACTTGCAACTTGTGGCACACCTTTTCAAAATTATTATAACTTACAAACTGGTATATGAAGAAAAAATTAAATTATTTTCTCACAAAATACTGCATTGGAAGGTAATACCTTGTAGTCTCTAAAATAAGTTAATAAGGTAATGTTATCCTGACAAAAGTTTTAAACTTCGGTATAATATTTTTAGTTAATTTAAAAATTGTGAATTATTATTTTTGGTGTTATTTTATAAATTACTTTTGAATTAGGTGGTAAATTATTTTAAATGACTATTTTTTAAATTCCAATAAAAGATTTTTGTCTTTATTAGCAAAATTTTTCGAAAATAAAGAATTTTGATTTCTTAATGCATTGTCATTTTACATAAAATATCAAAATAATAAACAACACAATAAGATTACCTTACTTTCCTGCATAATTTTTGTGCCTTTGCCAATGTAAAAAAAATAAGAAAATGTTGTTTCTTTGTTTGAAATGTGTAGAAATATATATTTCAATATGTAAGAGTTGAAAACTTTTATAAAATGTAACTCAAATTTTGCAGTTGAGGGAAATATAATTTTACCTCAGAAATTGCAATACAGTTTCAAGAATAAAAAATGTTTCCAATTAACCAATGAAGTTAATTTTTTTAAAAAAAATTTTTTAAATGATATTAGAGATAATATTTTAACTAAAGATATTTAGTTTCTTGTTGAGAAAAGTAATTTAACAGGTACATTTGAGAGATATTTCTTTCAAAAATAAACAAATAATGTTTTTTTTATCAGAAAATTGCAAAAGTAGTATACTTTTTAAACTATAATTAAAATTCTGAATGTGAATTGCCATTTATTAATAAATATCAAAATTTATGTAGGTTCTTTAAATTCATTTAATTGTTTAAATATTGTCTGTTCAGGATATGTATTAAAAATTGTGATAGTTATAGATCTTGAAAATTAATTTTTTTGAAGTCAGTAAAGTAATTTGACTAATTTTTATAGTGATACAAATAAAGGAGAATAAATTTGAAACATCTAAATTGCCTTGTAGTACAGTTGCATATTTCTTTCATTTTATATTCTCTAAAAGATATAAAAAAGTTTTTACATTTGTATTAGTTATATTATAGTGATATGTATATATGCGTGAACTGTCGAATAATGGCTTATTTATCAAACTATAATGTGAATAGTCAAGGTGCTTAGCTCTGAAAATCAGGGAAAATTAATTATACTAAACAATAAAAAGAACTGTAATAATTCTAGGAAAAATATAATGCATATTAAATTTCAAATGAGATTGTCATATCTGTTAAAAGAAAAAAAAATCATTTTAATTTACTCAGAGTTTGATTCAGGTTCGGCTTTTATTTTATCTGAGGCTTTGATAATAACTGAAAATTAAGCATTTATTTCAGTTATAAGTTTTATTAAGTGTTTAATTTTACTTTTTTTTAACGATTTGAAATTAAATTTTTAATGATTTAAACTTATTTTAGCAATTGAAATTTTAAAAATTATATATATTGAAGCATATGAAGCCTACACTTAAAAGCAGATGAAAATGATAAAATAAAGATACAGTGTCTCACAAAAGTGATGGGGCACTTGTGTTTTTACAAAAGGAAACTGTAATAAAATAAATTAAAAATACATGTACAAATTTTTTGTGGGTGTGTTTCATACTTAAATTTAGTAACAATTATAACATAACATACATTTTTCAAAATATTAAATAAAAATACAATTGCTTAGAACGGAGCAAAAAATAGTTCACATAAGTGTTGGGACACCATTAGATATGCTTCAAAAATAGTCTGAAATAAGAATTAAATATATTTTTTGGGTGTTTTATTTTTACTCGAAAGCAATTGGCAATGATTTATAAAATCGTCTGCAGTATTTCTGTCCAGATTGTTTTGGAATTTTTGTAATTTTTAGCTGTATGCAGCCATGAATGCTAAACTAAAAGAAACTACGCATGAAATTCGAAAATTAGTTATTATATTGCATATTAAAAGTGGAAAATCTGTTAGAGAACTGCTGAAACGATTAACTTGAGTCATTCAACAGTTTTCAATATCATTAAACGATATAAAAAGAATCATGTATTTCAGAATAGAAGAAGACATGGACGGCCATCAAATCTATCCAGTGGAATAAAGCGAATTGTCTTCGAATTATTAAAAAAAAAAAAAAAAATCCAAGTATGAATGCTCCTAAAATTGCTGCTGATTTACTAGCATTATATGGTGTAATTGTTAATCCTGAGACTATTAGGAAAGTAATTCGATATGCTGGATATCACGGTAGAGTAACCAGGAAAAAATTCTTCGTAAGTGAAAAGAATAGAAAAGTCAGAATGGCTTTCACAAAACCTAACATATGTGAAAGTTCTGATTACTGGAATAATGTTATATATGCTGATGAGAGTAAATTTAATATATTTGGTCCTGACGGTGTGGAATCATGGTGTGGAGAAAACCGAAGGAAGAATTTCGTAAACAGAACTCTTTGTGCCAACAGTAAAACATGGTGGAGGAGGAGTTATGGTATGGGGGTGTATGTCATCCGCTGGAGTTGGTAATCTTGTTTTTATTGGCAGTAAAATGGATCAGTACAAGTGTATTGACATTCTAAAGTAAAATTTGAAATCTTCACGAAAAGTGAACCTTCATAACGATATTTAATTCTGCCAGGACAATGACCCCAAGCACACTGATTTGAACGTTAAATTCTGGCAGCTGTATAACTGTTCTGAAATAATAAAAACACCACCACATTCTCTAGATTTAAATCCTATAGAGAATATTTGGCAAGAATTGGAATCAAGAATTCGTAGACACACCATTTCTTCAAAACAATTAAAATCGATGCTTCAAGAAGAATGGGGTAAAATCACTCCAGAAATCACAAAAAAGTTAGTCAAATCCATCCCAAGAAGATTAAATCATGTTTTAAAAGTAAAAGGAAATCCAACAAAATTAAAACCTTTTAAAAAGTAAAATTTTTGTGTAAATATTTGATAGAAAAGTAAGTGTCCCATCACTTATGTGAACTTTTTTTTGCAACGTTCTAAGCAATTGTACATAATTAATATTATTTAACTACTTAATTAATATTACTTAATTTTATTTAATTAATATTTTGACAAAATGTATATGTTATGTAATAATTGTTTCTAACTTTAAATATGAAACGCACCCACAAAAAATTTGTACATGTGTTTTTAATGTATTTTATTACAGTTTCCTTTTGTAAAGCACAAGTGTTCCATCACTTCTGTGAGACTGTATTTAATACAAATTAATATTATAATTTTAAATAAAGTAAATTAATGTATTATAAACGTAGAAATTTTATATCAGAAGTAGTTAGGTATGTTAACTATATATTTTGAATCCACACATAATTCCACACAAATTTCTAAATAATGCTAAATTTTGTTATCAAATATTGCATTTGTAAATTGCATTAATAATTCATTCGTCTTGCTAAAAATATTTCTGATTTCCTTCTCCATTCCACCCAACCTTTTAACATCATTCATTCCATCAAATTGTTCCTCTCTACTGTCTGAAGTCATTAAACACGATTTCTATTCAGGTCTCTCTTTCTTCACTGGGATTGGGATGTAGTTACTTTTTGTGTATCTACATAGTACAGTAACTTTAAAGTAAACAGGTATTTTGTCTTTTACATTTTATTTTGTGCTTCCTTGTATAATGTTGAAAAAAAATGACAAAGTTTCTAAAAGTTGTGTACATTAATTTATTTTTAATTTAATTTTTATACAATTTATTTATGATTAAATCTGTAATATTTTATATAAATTCATGAAATTAATTAATGTAATTAACATAATTTAAATTATTATCATTTATAAATGGCATTCACTAAATGTTAATAAAAAGAGCTTATGGGACAATCTATAAAAATTAATTCTTTTTATGTTTTTTCTTATAATGCTTTAATTTCTAGTATGAGGCAGAGAAATATAGGTTATTTCCTCTACAAACATTTTTTCCTTAAAAAATTTTGAACTTTATAAATTTTCATAAAAAAAAAATTTTTATTCAATATAAAAATTCATAATTTTTTGTTTTCAGGATTTATATTTGTGTCATTTCTATAAGTAAATTTTTAAATTACTCAATAATAATTTTTAAATATTTCCAATGTTAATTAAAATATAAAATTATAGATAAGAAAATAAGTTCTATTTTACAACCTAATCAGCTTAATTTTTTGTTTGAATTTAGTAAAATTTTCCAACTATAGATAAAATTTTATAATTAAATTGAAAATAGCTTGTGAAGAATTGTGTTTATGCGTAATGTATAAGGATTCATCAATTGCAAAGAGATTTTTGTTCAATATTGGAGCAATTTTTTAATTATTTAAGTAAATAATTCAAAAATTGCAAAATTTTAGTTATCTAGAAATTATTTATATAATCTCAAGATTATAAATAAAAAAATTTAAATTTCTAGAAATATTTCTGAGTTCTTTTTTCCATATTTATTTATGAAGAAAATTGCCAGATTTCCTTTGATAAACTTTCTAAATTAATTGATAGGTGCATTTCATTCTTGAACATATATGATTTTTCATCTTAATTTAAAGACATCATCTAGTAAATTTTTTTTTTGTTGAAAATAGACGTTATATGATATTTATTGAAATTAATGTTTTAGGTGATCTCTAAAACGTTAAGTCCTAGCATTATAATTTATTAAACCCAAAGTCTCATTATTCACAATGCAATTCAAGCCTATTGATTTTTTCATGGCTGTCTAAGCCAAATTGTATGCAATGATATAAAATAATTGAGAACACCTACTAAGTAATTGAGAAAAATACCTACTTGTTATTTAAAATAAGAAAAGTGTACTTCATATTATTCTTCGTTTTTCAGACAGATTCAGCTCTATGGACTCTCCCGACATTTAGCATATTAATATTCTTAGAAATAAATTAATAAAGGCATAAAATAATTTTAATTTTACTATGGTTATTACAAAACTGTTGAACCTATTGTTATGAAAATGAAAAATTCACAGAAATGAACTAGTACAAATAAGATTTATAAAAACTGTATTTTATATAGCTGAAAAAAACAAATATACATGTTAATTTAGGTTCCTTATACGAGGGTTACTCTGAAATTTTTGAGATACGCGCAGACGAGAATTTACAAAATAAAAATAACGTTTTGATTTTAAAATACAAAGTATTTTAACTCAGAAGATGATTTTTTTACTGACTTACTTCAACTTGCTTAGCGTAGAATAAATTTTAAACAGAAGGGCAAATAGAGTTGACTCGAGAACATTTTCGCACTATGATTTTCTACGATTTTAAAGCAGGATTAAATCAAGAGGAATGCGTTCAACGGATCTCCATCTCATGCTACTGTATTCAGAGGTTTAGAGAATTTAAAAGAGGTCGCAATTTTCTTCAGGATAAAGAACACACAGGAAGGCCGCCGTCGGTAGTAATCCCGGATAATGTGTCTGCCATACGAAAAATGTTAATGGATGATAATCGCTGTACCTATCAAATGATACAGAAGGAACTTAACATTGGATCCGCAGTCAAACACAAAATCATCCATGAAGAATTACATATGAAAAAGTAATTTGCCGTTGGGTTCCCCATAATCTAACTGGACACCAAAAAGAGGAGCGTGTCAGAATCAGTAAAGAAACTCTAATTGCTAAATGATCGTGGCCACCCCATCATTTCTAAAATTGTAACAGGTGATGAAACGTACATACCGTTTTTTGACGTTCCAATCGGTCAAGAAAGCAAAGTATGGGTCTTTGAAGATGATACCACGCCAACAATGGTGAAAAAACAACGCGCACTGAAAAAAAGTGATGTATGCCGTTTTCAGAAGTACGGGATTGGTCAAAGCCATCAAGATGGAAGGACAGAAGACAGTAACAGGAAACTGGTATACCACTAAATGTCTTCCAGAGATTCTACAAGAACTAAATGTTAGGGGATTAATGCTTCACAATGACAATTCATCTTCACGTACAGCCAAATTAACAGTTGATCTTCTTAAATATAAACAAATTAAAGTGATCGAACATCCGCCGTATTCATCTGATCTAGCTATGTGCGACTTTTGGTTATTCTTTAATCTAAAACAGAACTTGCGTGGACGTCGTTTTCATTCAGAAGAAGAGATTGATGTGGCTATAAATGCATGTTTTTCATCTATTCCAAGTAATGAATGGCTTGTGGCAATTAATCTGTGGAAAATTTGTCTACAAAACTGCAATGATGCTGGGTGAGATTACTTTGAACACACCTAAAATTTTGTAAGTATAACTTTAAAAACCTAGTTGTATCTCAAAAATTTCTGAGTGACCCTCGTATTAATATATTATCTATATCTACATAAGTAACAAATGAAAGGAAACTGTATACAAAAGATTTCTATTTTTATTGGTTTAAAAACTATTTAAATCAAAAAATTGAAGGAAAGAGTTTTTGATAAATCATTTCAATAGAAGTCTTTTATTGACATACGATTTATCTTACACAACATGCAGAAACTACACATATGAACATAAAAAATGCGTTTTTTATATATATATATATATATATATATATATATATATATATATATATATATATAGTTATACCTTACTTAACTTGCATTTCATTTAAATATTCATTAAATATTTAATGCACAGATATAAAAAATTTTCAGGTATAAAAATAATTGCAAACAATCTTATAATATGGCGCCTAAAGATATATATTCTTAACAAGTATAGTTAAATTATTAACTATGGCTGGCAATAGTGGTGTAGTCTCTCGTGCCCCGAGCGCCACCTTGAGAGAGGCGCCAAATAGTAGTTAATTAAAAAAAATTTTCAGAAAAATTTTATTTCTTTTTAACTGAACTATCAATTTTGTTTGGAAAAATATATTTTAAATTTAATTATTATTTTTTCTGTTGAAGAGCTTGCCATGAATGAAAATGTTGCTCTTTTTATATTTCCATATTAATAAGTTAGTTTAGTTCAGTTCGTATTAAAAAGTGTGTTCTTTTGCTCGCGTTTTTCATTATCTTTTCTTACAATCTTTTATACTTCGCTCAGGGTTTGTAGTGCTTTATTATTATTTTGGGTAGTAAATCTTGTACATGTAATGATGGAAATGTGTTATATTTTTTCTGATAAAAATTCTGAAACATAAATTATATTCGTTAGTTTCTTCTTTTATGCATTTGAGATGTTTTTAGTTTCAACTTATTTACCAAATATTATGTGTTGATGTTATATTTCTAGATTTAGAAATCAATTTAGGGAGATTCCAAAAAGGTATGGTCATGATCTAATCTTTAACTGATTTGACGTAGTGAATGCAACAAAATTCACCGTATTCTTTAGAATTCTGATTTTTTATAAGATGTCTAAATCAAGTTACATACCTATGAAAAATTGTAACATTAAAAATATGTCTTTTCTAATCAAAATAAAAATATAAAAACAAGATATATAATGAATATTGCATCGACTGACAAATACATCATTAGAAACTTACATGATGTTATTTATCATTTAAGAATTGAAAAAAAAAATTTTTTTTGTAGAAATTTTGATGTTCTAAAATATGTTTTACTTGATATTCATTTTTTATACTTATTATAAAACATTTTATTTAACAAACAATATTTTCTCTTATAAATAAAAAAATGTGAAGCTTTAATCTCATTTTGACTAAAATAAAATAATCACTCTCTAAAAATGAAATTTTATAAAACCGAAATATTGTTAATAAAAACTTGTGAAACAATAATTAAAAAAGAGAAAATTTTTCTTTAAAAGTTCTTAAAATTTTCATTTGTTAATAATTAATGAGAAAGGTATAAAACCTACAAAAAATATTATTTCAAACAAAATAAATGGATGTGTGTAAAGTATTTCATTTCTCAATTCTTAATAATTTACTTTTATATAATTACAATTATTATTATAAATATATAAGTTACGCCATATTCTAATCACTGAAATTTCGAATAGACAACAAGTATGATAGGGGAATTATAGTATCAAGAATTTTGTCATGTAAATAAACTAGATCTCAGAGTTTATTCTTTTGTGGAGCTCCTAAATTATAGGTTCCTTAAACTAGCATGGCTGTGTTCAATAAAATCCGAGAAAAATATAATAGGTATTTAAATATATTATATATACATTCGATATATAGCTTAGGGCTTCAGTGAAGCTAAATCTGAATGATATAGTGAATCCGTGGAAAACTTCCTCTTAAAGATTATGTTTGTTTGTCGCTCAACGGTCATTTTTCCTCTTAAAGATTAATTGTCATTTTAAATAATTAATGTTGCATAAAAAATTCTAATGATTTTGATTTTAAATTTTTTCATTTGCTGATTAAATTAACTTCACTTGAGCCCCGACCTTATCAAATAGAGAAGAGACCCTACAAGGATGAAAAAACTAAAAATGTTAAAAGAATCAAATTACTTAAAAATATTGATTTTTATATCCATTTCATTTACTAAAAATCATTAAATGTATCAGAAAAATAGGAATATGAAACGTAACTGAAAGATGTTATTGAGACTTAAAATTTCCGGGAGAAATTCTTGTACATCGCTGCAGAGAAAAGAAAAGCACTGTTTTGATCTCAAGCTTTGTTGTAACCTCTTAGTCTACTGTCGCGGTACACTCGTGAAAAAATTCGCATTGAAATGTATTTCTCATTAGCGGCCTTCTTTGTCTGAAAATGTTTGTGTTCAGCAACATTTTCGGACAATAAAACATTTTACAACAAAAAAAAATTTTTTTTTTCAAAATAGAATTGCAATAAAGAGAATTGTGCTCCTGGAATCGAAATACGATACCAACGCTGGAAATAAAAAGTAATTACCTCCAAATGCTAAGAAAATTCCTAATTTCCTTTTATTTTAAGTATTTATCCGTTAGAATATCATTTTGCACTCACAAATTTTCGTCTTTAGTGTTATTTCGTTAAAAACTTCGTTGGAAATGATGACTTTTAAGTAAATTTTATTTTCTGTCTACAACTTATTCTTTACATTTTGCTTATTTAGCAGATTTTTTAGCCATTACGAATATTTATTAACAAACACCTATAGTTTTGGAATTTATATATATATCAAATTGCTTATTTGAAATTTAAAGATTTTCGAAAATAATTTTTATTTGACTTGTAATTTTGTCGCCTTTATATTAATACATTATGTTGAATTCTTTTTTAGAAAGTTAAAAGATCAAATGTATTAAATATATTTTATTGTGTACACATAAAATATTTCTTGATAATTAATCTTTAACTAACTTTATTTTTCAGTTTATATAATGAAAGCATGTTTAGTTTAGAAACCATTTTAAAAGAATATAATGAAATAAGGTAAAATTATGCTTTGTAAAAAGCTACAGATTAGTAATATTTTTCAATCTTATAAAATGATTCAGAATAAAAATAAGTTCTTTTTTTACTATGAATTAGTTCTTATTTTAATTAAGAAATATATATTAAAATCATAAGAATTTTAATTATTAAACATATATTAAAAATAAGTTGAAAATTTTCAGGGAGAAATGTTCTCAGAGTAAAATCATAAGAGTGTTACGGTAAAAGTGACTAATCAGGCAATTATGTATAATAACCAATGATTGTACATAATCCCCACTAAACTCGGTTAATGTGATAAATTATTGAAATATATGGATAATCCTGTAAATATGTGTATAATCCCCAATTCGTGATGGGAAATGTCATAAATTCCGATTACTTTGTAGAGAAATGGTATTTTAATTTTAAAGAATAAGTATTTTTAAGCTATATTAAATAATTCATCCTGAAGAGTTTGAAAAATATCATGATGACTTAGAATGAAACATACACTAATCTCTCGGTTTAAGAATTTAAATAATTGTGATTTTTTTTGTACATTCATTTCAGTAGATATAAGACTGATATATTAGATAATGGTGTAAGTTTATATATATATATATATATATATATATATATCTGACGTAAAAGGTATTCAAAAATACAAAATGATCAAAATTACTAAAAGTAAATTAAAGTTTAGATTGTTATTTCAGTAAATAATTTTTATTTAAACAATACAGAACTCTTTAAATTGAATATTAACTAGTTCCTATAGATAACTTTTATATTTTGTTAATTAAAAGATCTGGAAAAAAAGAACAATTTAGACTATTAGAATTTATAAAAACACTGCCATGTCAAAACAAAACCATATTTTCTAAAAAAGAAGTTATATTTGCTTTAAATTTACTTATTTACATTCATTAGACTGCTATAACACTTAGAGTTACAATTTGCCAGATTTTTTACATTTGGATTTATCAAATTTGCACTCTATCTCGAAACACTTGATTAATTTCATTGTGTTAGAAAATTATTTTTCTGAGATTCAATCTTTGACTAATTCTAAATTTCCGTAAGTTTGATTTCTACTGGTGCATTTCCAAATCCTATTCTAGTTAAGATTTTTTTACCGCAAATTCAAAAGTACAACCTGAGCCTTTGAAATTATCTATATTTAAAATTATTTTAAAGTAGATATTTTGCTGTTGTTATTTGCATTATACTCTTATTACATGTTTATTCTATTTATTATATTACCATTTTTTGAGATGGGGTGCCAAAATTGTTATTGTACCCGGGCCCCATTTGTGCTCGCTACGCCACTGGTTGGCAGATATGAATAAATTCATTCAATATATCATAAACACTAATTTTTTAATCGGACTAAGGACATCCATAGTTTTTGAATATTAAATCAAATTTGGACTGCAAAAACTGCCTAACTTCTTCCAAAATAAATATGTAAGAATACGATTATCAAAACAATAATGCTTGAAATTATTACTTTTAAAAGAATGATTATTGATAATATTGCTATCGTTTTTATAATTGTGGAGTAATAAAGTGAAAAAATTGTGCTTATTTCTAATTAATAAAGTTTCAATCTTTAAAATAAATAAATGAAGAAAGAATTTTTCATCCTTTGAACATTTATTTCAGTTATAAATTTTATTTTATTATACAATTGATTTCACTCATTTTAATGATTTGAAATTAAATATACTAAAGATAAATTTGTTATATCAACTGCAACTTTACAAATTATTGAAATATGCGAAGCTGAAAATAAAGATCAAATGAATTTGATAAATCAAAGTCTTTCAATGCAAACAATTATGATTTTGAATAAATGGAATGTAAGACTAGAAATATTGTAGTAGAAGTAGTTATATCAATGGTCTATTTTCCTTTCAGAATTAATTTCATACTAATTTTATGCAATTTTTTTAAAAAAAATGATAAATTTTATAATCATTCTTTGCTTTAAAATATTGCTGACAAGTATAGCTGATTAATTTTATCCAGACTATTAGTTTTGTTTTGAGTGGCATCTATGTATATATATTAAGTAAGATAGTTAATAAAGAGTGGAAAAAATGGCTTTCATTTATTGTCGTATATAACAATTAGATTTGTAAACAGCATGAATAATTTATTAATCAAATTATTATTAAAAATATAAAAAGTTTGAAAGTATTTATTGCTTATTATAATATTAATTTTAAGCACTATTGCATTAATTTGATTTTATATTCTTGAAATATTTGCTTGTTTCCTGCATTTGCTTACACTATCAGATCCACTCTAATATTTGACATGATTGGTCACACCCCCTTTTACTGACAAACTCTTTAGATTTATATTAAATCACAACCACCTCCAAAGTACTCCAAATATGTTTACAAATCTACATTGCTGCCATGGATTCGGTAAAACTTCCTAAGTTTTCCTGTTTCTTGTCCCACTAACCACTAACTCGGCTTATTCTTCCTGCTGCGAGTTTCATTAATCCAATATTTTCTTATAGAATTAATACATATATTAGTTACTATCATTTCTCACTTGTCTATATCTTAGGAGGTTGTTGATATCCATATCTAAATATTGAAGTTGACTTTTAGTATCACCTGGAATAGCAACAATTGATTTTTTTGTGTTTTTTATTTCATCTGTTAAGTGCTTTGCGTTGATCTTTGATGATTAAAATCAAGATAAATTTTCTTGCACTTGGTCTTCATTTATAGTCATTGCCAGGTATTAACAGAAGAATCATTAAAAGTTAATTTCACATTCAAATCATCCAGCAAATTTAAACGCTAATATTCTTTTATAAACTGATGACAAGAAAAAAATTAATAGCAAATACTTTCTGTCGTGTGGGGAAACTGAAAACTCGAGTTTCAAAAAAGGAAATGCGCTTGTCCTAGGTCGAGATCGAACAATGGAGTACCCAGTATTTTACCTGTAAAAGATTGCTAAGACTTCATCGGACACCCTGTTAAAAAAAAAGCATTGACTCATCCCTCTCATGACCCCTCAGGGGGTTTACCTTCTTTAGGTGAACACGGGTGTCACAATCCCGAGGTACCCTAGTGATCTTTCCTCTTCTTTCTTTTCTTCTCTCCTCAACTCTTCTGCTTTTTCTTCCTCTTCTCCCTCAGTGTGGTTGCCTCGTAAGAGGTTGAGGGCTCCCCTTGAGTAGCTTTCGCCGCTCTGTTGCTATTAGCTACTCTTGAGGACTAAATCACCCACGTGTTTGCCGTGCGTGGAGACCCGTGTCCCTGGAAAGGAGGATCCTGGTAATTGAGGCCTCCTGAGACCAACACATTGCTTTGGCCTCTGCTTCAGGTAAACGGGAGGTGTGTTGTGGTCCTCAGCACATCAATCGGCTTTATGGATCAAGCGATTGGTACATCTACTGGGTGACTCGTTAAGGGTGGAGTCCACTTCAGGGATGTACCGTGAGTGTATAGGGACTGACTAGCACTGGTACAACAACCTGTATCCCCTCGTAGGGCTCCGTGGTGGGTGGTGCCGTCTAGTCCCTGAATTTTAAGCTATACTATATGAACAAATCTATTAATTCCTCTCTCCCTTTGGAGCAACAAATGTCTATGTTAAATGCCAAATTTTTCATTGTTAAAAGAACTGAAGGTGGTTCTTTCCAGTTTGTCTCGCCTTTTCTAATTGAAAAGAGCATTTCATCCTATCTAGGTGAAGTTAAAAATATTCGTAAGCTACGAACAGGAGATATTTTAGTAGAGATTGCTTCTGAAAAACAAGCTATATTAATACAATCATTCAAATCAATTGGGAATGTGGATGTTGTCGTACAGCCCCACACAACATTAAACTTTTGCAAGGGAGTGATTTCTGCAGCAGACCTCATATATACATCAACAGACGAAATACTCGAAAATTTAAAATCCCAAAATGTATGTGCTGTGAAACGGATAACCCTGAATCGAGATGGTGTAACAATTAATACAAAACACCTCATTTTGACGTTTAGCACTCCAACCTTGCCACAACATATTAAAGTTGCATATATGAGATGCTCAGTGAGACCATATATTCCAAATCCGCACCGCTGTTTTCAATGCCAACGATTCGGCCATTCAAAAATAGCTTGCAGAGGTCAACTTACGTGCGCCCGTTGTTCAGACGTTGGCCACGATAGTGTAACCTGCAATGCTAAGGAGGTTTGTGTCAACTGCAAAGGCGACCATCCTGCCTATTCACGATCTTGCCCATCATGGCAGTTGGAAAAAGAAATTACTTCCGTCAAAATCAAAAATAGTGTGTCTTCTCCGGTGGCTCGACGAATTGTCGCCGCACCTACACCACAGCCAGGTATCAGCTATGCGACTGCTACTAAGAAAGTAACTCGATCTTGCTGCACCCAAACTGACTCTATTTCAGAAACTTTAATAAAGCCATCTTCCCAGCCAAAAGATACAAAATCTTCAACCGCTATGCACAAACTATCTCTTGCAAAATCAAGAGCGTCTCAAGCAAAAAAATTAAAACTTGCCAAAGAAGGCGTTCGTAGGTCTTCCTTGACAGAAAGAAAAGCGAGGCTAGCGTTGGAGGAAGATACTGTTAAACTCTATCCCTCAGATAGAGATAGTTTTGAGGATTCATCAGAAACTCAGATAAGCACTGCTGGTGAATAACATTCATCCCATTAATGACTTCCTTTGTTTCATGGAATTGTCGATGTTTTCGTTCTCGAATAGACGACGTCAAATCTGTTATCTCTCGCTACAACCCCGCATGTGTGGCTCTCCAGGAAACATTCCTGAAGCCCACTGTTTGCACCAAACTGCGTGGGTTTCAATGCTTCAGAAAGGATAATGGTGGTGATGCGTCTGTATCTGGAGGAGTTTGCATATTCACATCAAACTCATTTGCAAGTACAGCACATCAACTAAGAACTACATTACAAGCTGTAGCAGTGAAAATTCACGTAACCTGTCTGATCACTGTTTGCAGCCTGTATTTACCACTACATGACGTCGTAAATTCGGAGGAACTAGATGATTTAATTGACCAACTCCCAGCTCCATTTCTGCTTCTAGGTGATTTTAATGGTCATAATACTCTGTGGGGTAGTGAAGATACGAATTCTCGCGGTCGTCAGATAGAGCAGTTCATATCTGACAATTGCCTCTGTCTGCTGAATACCGACGAGAAAACTTATTTTCACGAACCTACACGGACATTTCACTCTCTGGACTTAGCTATATGTTCTCCATCACTCATGCCATTGCTGAATTTTGAAGTTGGAAATGACCTTTACAACAGTGATCATTTCCCTCTAATCGTGTCTCAGGCTGGAAATAATAGTGTGTGTCACAACCCACTTAATTATGTGTACAGTCGAGCCGATTGGTCACTTTTCACGCAATTGGCTGTGATCAGTGAGACAAGAGTTAAGACAGATATGATAGATGATGCGGTTAAATATGTCACCGACACAATCAGAGCTGCGGATGTTGCTATCCCTAAAAATTCCATCATTCCACATAAACACAGGAAACCTTGGGGGAATGAAAAGTGTCAACTCTCCTATAAGAAACAAAGGAAACAATGGAATATATTCCGAAGGTACCCCACTACGGAGAATCTTGTTGCTTTTAAAAAAGCCAAAGCTCAAGCTCGAAGAGTTAGACGTCAGAGTCAAAGAGAATCTTGGATTCGCTATGTGTCGTCAATCAATTCAACGACAACAAGCAGACAATTATGGAGGAAAGTTAAAGCAGCCAGTGGTATTTATCAGGATTATTCCATTCCTGTATTTAAAACCGGAGCTGCAATACACTCCTCAGCAGTAGATATTGCTAATGTCATCGGTGAAACCTTTGCTAGTGTTTCCAGCTCTGATTCATATAATCCTACTTTTCTAAGGATTAAAAGAATCGCTGAGCGGACACGTTTAAGCTTTCATGATCGACATAATCTACCCTATAATTGTGATTTTCAGTTGTCAGAATTGAAGACTGCATTATCTAAGGCAAACGACACTAGCCCAGGACCAGATGGAATCTCGTATCAAATGCTCCGTCATTTAAATCATGATTCTTTGTTAAACATACTTTCATTGTTTAATAGAATCTGGACTGAGCATGCTTATCCTACATCATGGAGAAAGGCGATAGTGATTCCAATATTGAAACCTGGTAAAGATTCAACTGACCCTCTGAGTTATCGTCCAATAGCTCTTACGAGTTGCTTGTGCAAAACGTTTGGGCGTATGGTCAATGCTAGACTCATTTACATCTTAGAGAAGAATAATTGCATACCTCTTCAACAAAGCGGATTTCGAAGAGGACGATCCACTATTGACAACATAGTAGATCTGGAATCCCAAATTCGAAATGCTTTCGTGAGAAGAAACCATCTTGTTGCAATTTTCTTCGATATAGAGAAAGCATACGATCGTAGGTGGCATTATGGCGTTCTCCGTAATATGCATAATCTTGGATTTAAGGGTAATCTTCCAATATTTATACAGAATTTTCTAGCTACTAGGCTATTTAAAGTACGTATTGGAAGTACAGTTTCCAATACTTTTACTCAAGCTGAGGGTGTCCCTCAAGGTAGCGTTTTAAGCGTAACCCTTTTTAACATTTTCATCAATAACATACTTCATCAATTACCACCTTCTGTTCATAGTAATTTATATGTTGATGACTTGCAAATTTCATATCAAGGATCAAACATGAATATAATTGAGAGACAATTGCAAACATCTGTAAACAATTTAACCATTTGGTGTGAACGAAATGGTCTTAGTATATCTCCTAGTAAGAGTTGCTGTGTCCATTTTTGTAGGAAAACTAGTCTTCATCCTGATCCTGTGCTTCACATAAGCAATAGACCTATTCCTGTGATGACTGAGATAAAATTCCTCGGGATAATTTTCGATAAGAAGTTATCTTTTCTACCGCATACTTTATATTTGCGGAAGAAGTGTGAGCGACTGCTCAACATCCTCAGAGTGCTTTCGAATACATCTTGGGAATCACTCTTAAGAATTTATCAGTCTGTAATTTTATCTCGAATTGACTATGGTTGTGTTGCTTATGGATCGGCTAGATCTTCCATTTTACGTAGATTGGACACCGTCCACCACTCTACTTTAAGGATTTGCTGTGGAGCATTTCGTACATCACCCGTCCAGAGTCTATATGTAATCTGCCAACAGTTGCCATTAGACCTGCGGCGGATGCAGCTGTCTCTTAATTATTATTCAAAAGTCATGTCCTCACCTCATCATCCCTTGCGTTCCATGATTCCAAGCGCTGCTCTTAAGAGATTATATAATGCTAGACCATCAAGCATTCCACCTTTTCTCTGTCGTATAAAATCTATTTTTTTGCTTTCTGACCTATGTGATTGCCGAATCGAGTCTACCGACCTTTACGCACATTCACCTTGGTATAATCCATACATTATTGTGTTAAATCCCTTTGGTAAAAATAAAAAATCAGACACAAATACTGCTATTCTTCAACAGCTTTATTCATTCCATCGCTGTCAGTACATTATGTACACTCCAGTATTTACGGATGGATCCAAATGTCCAGGATCAGTTGGCTGTGGAGTTTATCTTGATGATACCTCCTACAGTTATAGCCTTCACAAATCCTGCTCCATCTTCACTGCTGAAGCTACGGCTATATACCGAGCACTTCAGTTGGTAACAACTAAAAATGAACGTAAATTCTGTGTGTACACTGACAGTATGAGTGTATTAGAAGCTTTGAGGAATAACAACTATAATTGCCATCCTGTTGTGTCTAAGATATTCAAATTAATTGATTCTGTTACTAACAAGGGATTTGAGATACTGTTTTGTTGGATTCCAAGCCACATAGGAATAGATGGCAATGAGAAAGCTGATGCTGCCGCTAAATCTGCAGCTACTTCCATTTTGCCTTCAATACCATCAATGGACATGAGAAAAGGATTCAAACATTTCATATATTCTCTTTGGCAGGAATCCTGGGACCTGCAAGTCAGCAACAAACTCCATTCCATATTTTCATACATCATCCCATTATCTGTTTTATCTCCACGAAGCGCAGATGTCAGACTGACTCGCCTTCGAATTGGTCACACGCGTTTCACCCACAAATATTTGATCTTAAGTGATCTCCAACCGTGGTGTGAAAAATGTGATGAACCATTTACAGTATATCACATTTTAATTGTGTGCCCAGATTTTAACCATCAGCGTTTTAGATATTTTAATAGTAATATTTTTGCATTAGAAGATTTGCTAGGGGAACCACCCCATCGCAATTTATTTGCGTTTTTAAAAGACATAGGATTTATGAATTTTATCTGATTTAGAAATATTTTATTTAAATACAAGTTTTTAATGTTATACATGTGTATATTGTATGTTTACATACTTTTAATATACATTTTAACTATATTTCTATTTTATACTTTTTATGTACATTTTAACTATATTCCTATTTTATACTTCTTATGTACATTTTAACTATATTTCTATTTTATACTTTTTATGTACATTTTAACTATATTTCTATTTTATACTTTTAATGGATGAAAAGAAAACTGAGGTATAATATCTTGTGATTGGCGCAGCTTGTCCTTATCTGGACCTTGCGCCATAAAAACCAATCAACCAACCATCCCTCTCATGAATTGTTGAATAACATTTTATTTGATCAGTTAAGTGATTTTTCAATGATTTTTACATCATGTTTCTTAATTTTAAAACGACAATGTAAATAATTTCCTTTTTTTTTTTTTTTTTTGTTGCAAACTTAGATATTACTGAAAGAAAAAAAAATATACATGATAACAAGAAAGAAATAAAGTTTACCGAAGCAAAGATATCGCCAAAATTTCTGTTTTATAAAAATAGCCTGGACAAGAAAAGGTTCAACATCGGAATGTCGAATCCCACGCCAGACTGCCAGAAATTCAAAAATCCCGTTGTAAAACAACTTTCCATTGCAACAACTATATCAGTAAAAATAATAATAATAAAGTAAAATAAAAATAAAAACTCCATAAGACGGCGCAGTTGGAACCAAATTATTTAAAGCTAAGTGTCACATGACACTTTCCTCTTAATAATTTTTAATCAACCATGGTTCTGGTTTTGAGACTAAAATTTTTTTGCGCAAAGTGACAGCTAAATATGTGTTTAAATATGTTTGCCTTTTTTTGTTATTTGGTTCTTTTATGGTCATTTTCTTCCATCTTTTGGGAATTCGTGTTTGTTTAAATGTTCTTGTGGAAAGTG
Organism: Latrodectus elegans; assembly: GCA_030067965.1. Taxonomy (NCBI): domain Eukaryota; kingdom Metazoa; phylum Arthropoda; class Arachnida; order Araneae; family Theridiidae; genus Latrodectus; species Latrodectus elegans. The sequence continues at coordinate 57,139,028 of CM057817.1, forward strand.
TAAACCACACACACACACAGTATGTTTTTTTTTTTTTTTTTTTGCAAGCTAGAACTTTTAACTGTAAAACTTGTGTTGTATGACATCTGAATTAAGAATAAAATTAACTTAATTAACACTTCTTTGCACATTTATATTACAATACATATGTCACATTAACATTAAATATATCTATATGTGTCTCCTCTAGACCCAAGTAGCACAGAAATATTGGCCAACTCATTCGAATGTGTAAAAAGATGATTGCCTTTTCTGAGATATATTCTATGCACTTTTATATTTATTCTCTTATAGAGTGATATGTGATCTGTTTGGTATTAGTCTCCCATATAAAGCCAAGAGGCAGCCTAATGGTTTGTACTCTTGTCATCTATTCAATATTTTGTGGATTCAAACCCCACTTCAGCATAGATGTTTGTAATGGTTCAAAATCGACTTTAAATTGTAAGTCCTGATCTATGTAGCTCTCGTGTTCAAAAATAATTATTATGCAACAAACCAAACACCCTATATTAAGTGTAATATATTACAAGAATTTGAATTTTGAAAGATTGAGAGTAAATTATTTAAATCTATAATGTTCATTTATAAAGAACCTTTAATAATTTCAGAACTTGTTACAGAAATGTATCCCTTAAAAATATTAAGATGCGCATTTTTGTTCAGAAAATAACTCTGATAATTTGGTTTATTTGGAAGGCTCTTTCATTCAATCATGCCATAAAACTAATGTAAGCCATACATGCCATAAAAAAAATTAGGATCATGCAAGTTCAGGCAAAGAGACAAGCAAATCACAAATGTGACTTATTTGTAAAGCCTATGAAACAAAAGGTAAAGAACAAAAAAGATGCTGTATTTTTGAAATCATTAACAAAAATTGAGATTTTTACTCCCTAGAGCAAATTTCAAAAAAGAACCTATTTACAAAAACCAATATAACATGGTTGGTATGAGGGTTAATATATATAGTATTTCCCCTAGACGATGCAATACAGGCCGTACAACGTCGAGACATGCTGAGTATCAAATTATCGATCTGATCGTGGGGAATATTACACCACTCATCAAGCAATGCTCTCCGAAGTTCCGGTAGACATGTGGGAGGGGGTTGACTGGCTGCAATTCGTCGGCCAAGCATTTCCCACACATGCTCTATTGGATTCAAGTCCGGTGATGCTAGCCAGTTCATGCGGATGATATCCTCCGAATGAAGGCATTCGTATACAATGTTTGCACGCCGAGAACGGAGTTGTCATCCATAAACAGAAATTCTGCACCCATGGCGCCCCGAAACAAACGTACATGTTGTTCCAGAATGACATCCCGATAGATATGACCTATCATGTTTATATTCTTGAACATCCAGGTTAGTTCCAGAACTCAGAATAATTCATTCCCAAATGAGCAATCCTGCACCACCGTAATGGTGTCGTTCAATGGTTTTCTTTGTGGTAACGGGTACCTGCCCCTCTCCATATAGAAGTCCGGTGAGAATCAAACTGAAAGCTAAACCTGGACTCATCGGAAAACATCACACAGGACCACTGTTTTGGTGTCCACAATGCATTCTCTCTACTCCAGGCTAACCGCTGGCGACAGTGAGTTGCGATAAATAGAACACATCTGACAGGCCCAACGAGCATATAGACCAATGTGCCCTAAGCATCTGTACACGGTCTGCCTTGAAACTGTCGTACCGGTAGGTGACGAGACAGGTCTGATGCTGTGCTCCATCTGTTTCTTTTGGCAGAGTAACGGCCAAATACCGGTCCTCATTCAGCGTTGTAACTCGGGGGCGACCTGCGCTGTAACATCTACTCACATTACCATCATCTGGGAACCGTTGCCAAAGCCTGGAGGTGACACTTTGGGGTATTCCACGTTCCTCGGATACTTCCACATTTTAGACGGCCGGTAATTCTACCACGTAAAACATCATCCAAATGATTCCTTTGTGCCATAACTATGCGGTTGTTGCTTGCGCTGAAAGGATTTTATAATGCTTGTGAACAATTTTACTTTTCTGCAACCATTTCTTATATACAAGCCCTTAGAAGACACCAGGGTTAGAAAAATGAACCTCTATCTGCGCATGCGCAGAAATCTGCGGAACATTCGTCCCGTTCGGAAAACCGAATCCGATTGTTTCCGACTATTCGCTTATATCATAGGCTCAGTTAGGAGAAAAAGGGACCGCGTGCGTTTCGTAATTTATTTGAAATTATATTGATTTGATTCTTTTTCTCTATTCTATACCTTGTGAAGTTAGTTATAACTTTTTTAAGTTGGAATAAATTGAATAAAATAAGAAGTTGTTGAAATCAAGTGTTTGTATAAGATTTATATAGCAAAAAGGAAAATCAGAAAAATATCTTAAATACTTTAATTTTATATACACATAATGAAAGCGTTTTTCTGATACGTTAATAGTTGTTGATACAGTGCACAACTTTTTTTAAAGAAAGGTCTGTATTTAAAGTGGATTTGAAATCCGAGTAAACATTTACACATTAGATTGTAGTTCAGACCCTGAACTGAATATCAATCAATATTAATTTTTTTTTCTATTTACTGGAAATGTTTGGAAAGCAGAAGTGAAAATTAACTATGGAGTTACATCATAGGAACTTCAAGGCAATTATTTTTCATGATTTTTAAAGATTTAATATGAACAGTGCAGCCATTACATAAAATTGATGTTTTTAGAATTATACATGAAAACTATTTATAGTGGTCAACACAACTCAACAGACTGGAAAAACGGAGATGCAAGAACCTGTATCAATCAAATACTTGAAACCAATATTATGATCAATAATTGGTTGGAGCAAAATCCGACACTTCACTGATTTTGCCCTCTAATGTGGCTAATTCACCAAGTCCAGCTTTACTTACAGATAAAATTTCTTGTATGTTTACTGACAATCGTTGTAACCGCAATGTTGACTGTACATAATTATTGAAATTTCCACCGGCAAGCTTTCGCATCTCAAGCAGGATTCTGAAGGGCGTTTATCCAAGTCTGAGGTCTTGAATCAGTGAACGCAAACGAGCAGGCGTTGTCTCTGCAAATTGTCCTACAATTTGAGTTTTTAAAGCAGTATATTTATCCGTTTTTGGAGGAGCTTGAATGATGTCGCCTACAAATTTTAGTACTTCAGAGTGCAATAACCCGGTGGAATTTAGTGTCATCGTTCGTGATACTTACATTCCCGAATAAAGATTCTCACAGAAGAAATCAAAGTTAGGGTTCAGACTCACAGAAGAGGGGAGGTTGAAACGCTCTGTTTCAGCTTCGTTAGCCATGTCGACTCAGAGTGAAGAAAATCTGACGATTCTTTTTTAAGTTCCAAAAAACACTTTCTCTTTTATTTTGCAAAATATTTTGCTTTTAAAAATTCAACGTCCATGGTCACCACTTAAGAAGTTCTATGATGGATATATCATCAGAGCATTTAGAAAGTTGCATGATTAAGTATAATTTAAACAAACTATTAAATCTAAATAATTAAAAGGAGAACTAATACAATTTCAGTGTTAGGCGTGACATAACCCATCTGGAAGTGAGTTCTTTTTACGTAAGTGCGAGGAAAGTCAGACCATTTCACTTGTTCTCTGCTTCCGCGGCGGATTGATATAAAATAGATTACCACAGTAATATACTTAGTTGTAAAATCATTTTACATCTTGTGTGTGCTTTCTTCTAAATTTTTCCCAGTTTAAAGTCATTTTGAACTCTTATGAGTTGTAAATTTTCATTTTTTTTAACCTTATCTGCTAATTTAAATTTTTTTTATTTTGCATTTAGATGAAAAAATTTTATGCATAATTTGAAAGAAAGAAATTATTAATGAAGTTAAAACAAGAGCCAAAACTATTAGAGAAAAAATAATCATGTGCAGGAAAATGAAAAGTGAACCAAAAGATTATACTTCAAGGATTGTAAATATTTTCTGAATTTTAAAGTAGAAGAAGCAAATTCACTTAATTTACATATAAGTTTATTTAATCCTTGTTATATTTAAATGGTAATTTTTAAAAAAAAATTCTTAAAAATGCAAATTTTGCCAATTTTAGTTTCATAGAATAATTATAAATTGAATTATAAATAAGATTTAAAAAAAGTAGATTTTATTACATAATTTCAATATTAACATTAATATTACATATTCTAAGTTTTTAGTTTCCATTATATGATATTTTAAAATTTAGCGTAAAGGGTGATAAATATGCTTTACACGTAATTGTTATATTTAATTTTTATGTTTTACTTATTGTTTTTTTTTTCATTTTCAGTTATCATGCCAAACATAACTCGATTAACTTTGAGCCACAACAAAATTGTTGGTATGTAATTTTTGATTTTTTAGAAGAAATTAATTATATATTTCTGTATTTCATATGTTGGAGGATACAAAGCTTTTTAATACTAAAAATAAAATAACTGCTGGAATTTTAAGAATGCTTCATGAAGGCCCAAAGTAATTAAAATGACATATCTTAGGAAAATGCGGTTTATTATCAAATGCCTTCAGTAATTCAGCTTAGCAATAAAACAATTTTTCAAGCAATTTCATTTGTTTAAGCTCTACTTGTAAAAATAAAATCTCACGAAAAAACAATTTCTTAACTAGTCCTAACTTAATTTTATGCATACTAGAATGATTTCCGATTATTCAAAATTGGTTGAATATAAAACGATAACTTTTTTTTTTTTTTAACAAAGCGCTGTAATATTTTTAAGGCAGATTATTTCATCATACTTTTAAAATTTTATTACAATTTTTTAAAATAATTTTATATGGTAGTCTAGCAAAATCTCCAATTGTTGAAACAAATTAGATCAAATTAAACTATTAAAAATTTTAATTTTATTTACTTTGTAATTTTTAAATATATTTTTATTTTATAAAAATGTATTTAATCCTTTATTTCACACACAAAAAATTTATGTATTTGTTTTTCTTTTTTTTGTATAAATTTTTTATGTATATATAAATATTATTAAAGTTAGAAAACAATTTTAAAGCACATGTGAATATAAGTTAAACATTTAAGACAATAGTGTTGAATATATTCTTGTTTGTGACAGAAGTAAGTTTCCAAACTTACATGTGCAGTCCTCATTTTACAAAGAATATTCTGCAAATGTTTATTAAATACAAAGGAATAATGAATGTTTATAAAATTTTTAATTATAACTGGAAATTTATATAAAATTTGATTTTTATATTACTTTCAGTATTTTTACTGAAAAAGATCAAAATGTTTTTAAATTTGTTTCTAAATCCTTAAATCATGAAATGACAGCAAAATATATTATTTTTGTACCTATTTTTTTTCCATCTGAATTCCATCAGTCATCTTCAACCAATCACCATGAACCAATTTTTGTCATCTGAATTCCTTGTTTTTAAACTAAGTAAATAATGACCAAAATTTTAGAAGTTGTAGCTTAAATTTAGCATTAATGTTGTATTTAATGTATTCCTAGATTTTATATGTGATTAGTAAATGCAAATAGTTATGAAATATAGATAATAAATTCTTGATTCAAGTAGATGGAAATTAGATGTATTTGTTTTGAAAAAGTAAAAGAAATATTAATTATTAGAAACATTCAATAAGAAAAAAAATGTTCAAAATATCTGTTAAATTTCTTAAGATTTATTTATATAAATTTATTCATTTTACTTCAAATTTAAAAAATTTAATCCTTAAATCTTTAATTTAAAAATAGCATGCTTTTATTAATTAATATTTTGAAGTAACTAAACCTAAAGATTTCTACATTTTCATAGCACATGAATAGCACCTGTAAGTTTTTGTTAAATTAATTTTATTAAATATTTTACCATGATTAGGGCTATTGTTTTGGAAAGGAATAAAATTCTTTTGCATTTCTAAATGTAACTTATTTTGTAAATATATTTTTTATTTAAAATTTTTCATTTCATATTTTAGTGGTGACTTCTGTTATCGCAAATTTGCCTAATCTTGAATCGCTCAATCTCTTCAATAATCACATAGAGGTAAATTTTTATTTCTCATTATTAAAATGGTGTGTAAATTAAATATCTATCAATTTAAATCCACGAAAATATTCATGTGTTTTTATGAAATTTGACTTCAAATTATTTTTTGTAATGATGTGTTTTCTAGAACAATTGTTTTTGAGAACAATTATCAAATATTTATTTCATTTTTTATTAATTTTTTAATTTTGTGTGTATGAATTTTGTGCGTCGCTGCCAATAATCGGGGAAAAAAGCATTCTCTATAAGAAAGCTTACAATAAAGTTTAAAAAAAATACTGTTTATGTTTCATAAAATAACTGAAGGTGCCATGACTCAGATGACTTATTTCATCTATAATAAGTTTTGTTCAATTACGTTAAAGAGTGAATTCGATTCCTCGTGAAGATATTACTTTTGCAAAAACAGTTGCTGTCATAATTTCTCTTTATCTTGTCCTCTGACAAGTCAAAAAGAGTTTTGTTCTGAAAATGTTCAAAGCTCGTATATTATCATATGGAAGCATAATCTTAATTTAAGGCATAATCTGCTTTTAAATTACACAGTAGGTTTTAAACTAAAGGCTATAGGGGAGGCAGATAAAAAAAGAGGACAAACGTGATAAAGGACGATAAAAAAATAAAATAATAAAGCTTGTACAGTACAAAAGAAATGTATCTAATGCCCAATTCGAAAATAATCCATTTCTTTCATTTAATTATTAAGGAAACAAAAAATTAATTTTTAAACAATATGTCTAACTTTATTTTAAAAGTTAAAAAACTTGATGTTTTTTATTTTTATAGCTTCTCAGATTTGTGGCTCTTGATGGATCTCATATTTACATCTCAGTTCATTGCACTTTGCGATGAGATGGATTTAAGCAAATCTTTTTATAATAAATGTTTTTCTGTACAATTTATATTTTTTTTATCATACTGTACATTTTTTTTATTTTATGTGACATTTACATTATCAGCAGTATATATTTTCAACCATTCTCCAAGAAATTGTTGCTGGTTATTTTTTTCATTTACTCAGAAAAAGGTTTTATGGATTTACATACAGAAAAATACAGTTATACTTTTTTTTTTATCTTGTTTTGTATAAAACAATTCATATTTCTGTTTATGCATAATTATTTATAAATTAACAATGAAATATTTTTTCAATTTTTTTTCGTAGGAACTCCCAGAATCTATATCTACATTAGCAAAGCTAAAGATATTAAATCTTGGGTAACTATTATGTTTTTAATTAATTTCTATTAAATTTTTCTTTTTTTATTAAAATTTATATTTTTCTTAGTGATTTGCTGTTAATTTTTAATATATTCTTTACATTCTTTTATTTATTTTTATTTATTTATTTATTTATTTATTTTATTTATTTATTTATTTTTTGTTTTCAGAAGATAATGTTACGTGAAAAAATCCATCTTTAATAACAGATTATTTGAAATTCTGCATGCGTAAATCTTAATGGTTTTTATATATATAACCTGAGATTAGCATAACTTTCCAACTTGTCTAATGTTAAAATAATCAGTATGTTATTGGTTTATCTTTTAATATATAGACACACAAACATATATATATAATCCAATATTTTTTTGTGTTTTAATAGAGCTTCACTAACCATCTAAAAAAAATTTGTAAGAATAGCATACTGAATTATATTCTATATGTTAATCCCCTGCATCATTAAATTATTTGGCATACTAAGTTGCTTGAGTTTTTGTAGAGTTTTGGGATTATTTCAGGCATGTCACTTAAAAAGCTTTTAAATAATAATTCACCCTGGATGGAAACGCATAAATAACAAAATTATTATATAGTACTTATTTTATGTAAGAAAGATTTAATGAATTTCATTTGAAAATAGTAACTGGCCTTTTTACATTTTAACAGAAAAAAATTATGGTAGATATTAATAAAGCATTCCAAATCTGGAGTTTTTCCTTAATATGCTTACTTGCATGATAAGAAATTGATGTTTGAAAATTATATTTAAGGGTTTTATAAAAGTATTTTTACTTTAGCAGTATTACAGTATCAATGTATTTTAATAACTTATTTGATGAATATAATGTTATTTTTGTCTTCTGTCAAAATTCAACATCATGAGTACAATTATTTTAATCTCAATAAAGGATAGAAAATCCATTAAACAAATAATTGAAGGCATCCTACGTCTGTGCACATTTGATATTATAAAAACATCAACTTATACAATAAAATAACATTTAAATTCTGAATTCGTTTGTGCTATGAATTCATAATGAGTCTGTAAGAACTTCTATGACTAACACATTTTGTTTAAATATCATATTATTCAAAAAGTTTCTTTAGAATATTCAATCATTTCATATATGTCTTTTAAATAATATCACTTAAAATTTATCTCAATATGAGCTCATATCTTTCTGGAAAAATGGGAATTATGAGGACAAATTAAATTCTGTTGAAATATTAATAAAAACCTAATTGTTATCATTGTCATGAATTATTTTTTTATTAAAGGAAAAATTGACTAATTATGTCAGTTATTTCACAAGAATTAGAATTGTAGAGAGTTTGATTATAGTATGTCAATAACTAACATTTATAAATCTTTTTCTATTTAGTCAACTTTAATAATGATCAAATTGTATGTATTCTGAAACTGATTTATGTTATTTATAAAAAACATTTATATATAAATAGATTGTTAATTTTCTTATGCTTTCTCTTATTTAGCATGAATAGATTAAATGTTCTACCTCGCGGATTTGGTTCATTTCCCCAATTAGAAGTTCTTGATTTGACTTACAACAATTTGAATGAAAAAAATTTACCAGAAAACTTTTTTATGATTGGTGAGTAATTGTTGCTTCTCTTTTTATTTAAAATATGACTTTTGTGTTAAATCATCAAATTCAAATCATATGTTTTAAGTATTAAATTAATAAAATATCCATAATGTGTGATTATTAATCTTCAAATTTCAATCACTGACTAGACTTATAAGACAGAATGTATAATGTACATTCCCAAATTTTTAAAAATTGCTGCTATATGTGTGTTAATAATTTTAAAATAGTTAATTAAACATTGGAATTGTGGTAGGTAATAGCAGTGTAATTGAAAGAATTATCTATATGGGATGTTTTGCATTATTGAGGTGCGATTGGAATTATAATTTTCTTTTATAAATGTTTAATTTTTTAATTTAATTAAAATTAATTTCTTTTTATGTAAGTTTATGTGATTAACATAAGTTATATTATTTTATGATTAATTTTTGTTGAAATGTCGTTTTTATCAATTTGTTGTCATTTTTATTTTTATTAATTGAATTCTTTTTCAAAATTTGTTTTTAATTTGAAAAAAGAATGCTCTCTTTTTATTCTTCATAACTGTACGTAAATAGTTTTAAAAGATAGGTATAATGCCTGAATGTCATGCAAAAAGCATGCATAAATTAAATACAACGTTTATGTTATAGAAGATAAAGTTAGAAAGTTAACTGTCAGTATTGAAAGACAATGTAAATTTCCAAATTATTTTTTAAAAATACAAAGAAATTCTTGATTTTTCTCTTTCATATCAAATAGCTGAGGTATCAGCTAAATTAATCCTCTGGCTTTCAGTTCAGTATCTTGATGATTCAACGTCTACTTCTCATATAAATATCTGTAGTTCAAAATCTACTTGGAATTGTAGTTCCCAGTCAAATTAGTTTTAATAACTAAAATTATCATATGGAATTAGTAAACCATCTTAATAATAAAATTTGATATTTTGCAATATACACACGATGATTAGTGCTAAATTTTCTATTCATTTGGATCATTTTTATGCATTTTACTTTTTGAAAATCACATATTTTGATTTGTAAATGTATCTTATAGAGAAAAAAAATCCAGCTCAGTCATTTCTTTGGAAAAAAAAACTGGTCCCTTTTAACTAAAGCAATTTTTTTTTTGCTGTTTCTGTTGCAACTGAAGGATAAATCCTTAAACGTCAATAAATTTATAATGTAAGAAAATAAGAATCACCATATGTATAATAATAACCAAGATTCAATTTCAGTGCTGTAAATATTCAGTGAGTCATAATTAATTTATTACAATATTTATTATGAATTTTGATGTTCATAAATATTTCCTTGCCAATATATTTTAATTGTAAAATAAACAGAATCTCAAAGAAATTTATGCAAAGAATTTTCTTATACCAGTTTGTGAACTTTAAACGATTTATTTTATATGTTGAACAAATAACTTTATTACTTTTTATTTTCTAAAATATTCTATTTAGTCATACTTCCTTTACTTTTGCCCTTTATAAAATTTCTCATCTATTTTAAACTCTTCCATTATAAACCAAAAAATTGTATGCCTTAAAATTTCATTTTATGTTTAATATTTTTAGTAAACAACTTCCCTTAATTAATTATTTTTTGTCTTATTCAAATATAGAAACACTTCGAGCTTTATATTTGTGTGATAATGATTTTGAATATTTACCACCAGAAGTTGGTCAGCTGAAAAATTTGCAAATTGTAAGATCAGTTTTCTTTCAATTTTGTTATATATATATTTAATGTTTTTGAAATTTTGTTTATGAAGACCTTATATATATATATATATATATATATATATATATATATATATATATATATATATATATATATATAAGGTATTTGTTTTTTAAGATAATTGTCATAGTAATCTTTAAATCAAAAATATTTATTTAAATTTTTTTCTTTATCATTTGGTAAACACATGTTGGCGTTTTTCTTTAATTTGTAAGGTTGGTATTTTATTTCCAAATATTTAAAGAAAATATGTAGTTTCTCTTGTCAATTGTATATCATTTTATAATGAAAAACGCTTAAAATAATGTATTAAAATAAGCTTTCTTAAATTAATAAAAAAAGTATCTTTTTTATAGTAATTGTAAAATTTTCTGAATTTTTTTATAGTTCAGAAAATTTTGCAAATACCATGAAAGATATTTTTTCCTTTTCATTAGTTTAAGAAAACTAATCACTCACATAATTTTTCTACAACATAGTAACAGAAATTAATAATTTTGTTTTGGTTATGAATAATCAAGTTTATAATCTCAAGTTCTGTTTTTCTTATTGATAAATATACTTAATTTCAAATTAATAACATATTTAAAATTAAAAACTGTTTAATTTTACTTTAGATTTCAAATTTCACATTGGTATTCTTCAAACTGAAAGCCTACCAGTATTTGCCATATCTGTATTTAATATAAATTTGCAGAAAAAAATCCAATATTAATGTTAGTGAAATGCTTATTTGTATTGAGAGTAAAGTAAATATACTTCATATGATCCACTACTTATAAAAATTTGATTGAAAGAAAACAAGTTGAAAACTTTAATGAATAAAAAAATATATGCTCACATTAAAAAATATTAATAGTTGTTCCTTGGTTAAAAAAAATACCCTTTAATTGAAGTAAATTTTACATCTGAGACTAAAATCTTTAGATTATATATGAATGCCTAGAAAATTTAAAAAACGGTTGACAATAAAAAATACCTAGGAAATATTGTCTTAAATATATATATATATATAAAGGCATTATAATTTATCATCCTTTGAATGAAATATTATTCAAAATTTGCAGAAATGTTTTTTGAAGTTTGCACAAATAGGTAAAGCTGAATATTTTGTACATATGTATTAAAAGGTATAATGTTAAGAAACAAGTTGAAATTTTCTTGATGAAATCTTTTTAAAAAATTTGAGGAATTTTCTTTACTTCTTTTTAATTGACAATATCAACATCTTTAAAAAATTGTCTCATATTTCTATGCAAGTGCAGGAGTTACTACTGAATTCTCAATGAATTTGAGTTTTCTTTTGTAAAAATGCGACAGAAGAAATTCTTAATTCAGAGAAAAATAAATTTCTGTATTTCCAGTTTATGATGGAATCATACTATGGATCTTTACAAAATGTTACCATTATAGTTTCAGGAAAATTCTTAAAAGATATATTGAAAGTGCTGTATAATACATTTCTGTTTTAGCAATGAAACTCACTTCAAGCATGTCTGATGTTGTTTTTGAGCAGCAATCTGATTTCTTCTTCTCCTTCTTCTTCTTTTTTTTTACTGCATTAAATGACTTAGTATCACTGTGGTTTATGATGTGACTTCATAAAAATTTCCCATTTTCTTTATAAATTCTGTTGTAACGGTTTTTTGATATGTGAATGATACATTATAGTAAATATCTGTATTCTTATGAGGCATACTGAATCCATAAACATTCAAGATAATATTCAACCATATGTATGTAACTTCCTTCAGTTATAGCTGCTATGAGTCTAGGTTCTGCTTTGATAACTATATTCCTTTATCTTACAATTATTGAACCATTTGTGCGTAGCCTGATGAATGTGTAGATGTTCTACTGACTTAAAATCATTTCGAGGTCTCTTTTCAAAAATTCTGTAATACAGGACATTTAGAAGGAACTTGAACTAAAAGATGACTGACAAAATAGTACTGCTCACTCTAATTTACTTTAAAAATTCTGTTCTTTGTTTCTGTATGAGGACCCCTCAGGGGGTTTACCTTCTTTAGGTAAACACGGGTGTCACAATCCCGAGGTACCCTAGTGATCTTTCCTCATCTTTATTTTCTTCTCTCCTTTACTCTGCTGCTTTTTCTTCCTTTTCTCCCTCAGTGTGGTTGCCTCGAAAGAGGTTGAGGGCTCCCCTTGAGTAGCTATTGCCGCACTGTTGCTATTAGCTTCTTTTGGGGACTAAATCACCCACGTGTTTGCCGTGCGTGGAGACCCGTGTCCCTGGAAAGGAGGATCCTGGTGATTGAGACTCTCAGAGACCAACACATCACTTTGGCCTCTGCTTCAGGCAAACGGGAGGTGTGTTGTGGTCCTCAGCATGCCAATCGGCTTCCATGGATCAAGCGATCATATATCTGCTGTGTGACTCGATAAGGGTGGAGGCCACGTCAGGGATATATCGAAAGCGTATAAGGTCTGGCTAGCACTGATGCAGGTATACTGCATCCCCTTGTTGGGCTCGATGGTGGGTGGTGCAGTCAGGTCTTGAAGTAATTAACCTATTTCTATGGAACGTACTTCTAATTCTATGCTCCCTATGGAGCAACAAATGATACAGGATCAGAAATATTTTGTTATTAAAAGAACTGAGGACAATTTTGATAATTCTTAATTAATAAGTGTCTTATTGGTACTGTTGGAAATGTAAAAAATGTTCGCAAGATGAAATCTGGTGATCTCTTAGTTAAAGTTTTATCTACTGAACAGGCCAAAGCCACCCTAAAACTAAAATGCCTTGGTAATATAGATGTTATGGTATGTCCTCATAGTAGGCTAAATTCTACGGGGAGTAATTTCAGCAGATGATCTATATAATATTTCAGAGGAGGAAATTTTGGATAATCTTGTTGACCAAAAAGTACAACGTGTACAGCGCATTACAATCAAGAGAGAGGGTAAAATTATAAGAACTAAACACCTTATACTCACGTTTGCTACTCCTATATTACCTCAATCTAATAAAGCTGGCTATCTAAATTGTAGTGTTCGCCCCTTCATACAAAATCCATTATGTTGCTTTAAATGTCAGCGATTTGGCCATGCAAAAACTACTTGTAGAGGACATTTGACTTGTGCTCGATGTGCATCTGTTGGACATGACAGTAGTCAGTGTCAATTACAAGAAAAATGTGTCAACTGCAGTGGTGAACACCCCTCATACTCCCGATCATGCCCAACCTGGATATTAGAAAAGGAAATTATTACTGTGAAAATAAAACAAAACTTATCTTACCCTGAAGCCAGGCGAACAGTGTCATCCCGTACCCCTAATCAAGGTATTAGCTATTCACAAGCAGTTAAAAAAGTCATGAAATCTTGCAGTACCCAAACAGATTTCTTAAATTTTCCAAACTTATCCTCAAATATTTCTAACATAAATGTCTCGCCAATTCCGAAAGGAATTTCTTCACTGTCTTTCGCAAAATCTAAGTCTCAAAGATCCCTAAAGTTAAAGAATGCAAAAGAAGGGCTTTATAAATCATATTTAAAGAGTAAAAGAAGCTCAAATGCCTCCAAGACAGATATAAAGAACGTAGACCCATCAGATGATGAAACACTCCTAAGTGGAGATTCATCTGAATCCCAGATGGCATGCTCCAATGCCGGAGCATTCAGCTGAGCTTAATGGAAACCTTCGTTTCTTGAAATTGTCGAGGCTGTTTTTATATCTCCTATATGAGTGCGAAAGCACTCATATAGAAGATATAAAAACAATTATAAATCTGTATAATCCAATTTGTTTTGCCATCCAAGAAACATTTTTGAAACCTCAGTACAGTTTAAAATTGCATGGATATAATTGTGTGAGGAAAGATGTTAATCATGATTCAATTTCTGGAGGTGTATGCATTCTTGTATCTTGTAATATTCTTAGCACTATACTTTCCCTTAACACTTCATTATAGGCTGTTGCAGTACGCATACACTCAACATCTCTCATTACTATTTGTAGCATTTACTTACCTCCCCATGCGATCATCCATGAAAGCGATTTAAGCAATTTGCTGGATCAACTACCTGCACCCTTTATTCTACTTGGTGACTTCAATGGTCATAACACCTTATTTGGAAGTGATAATATGAATCCTCGAGGCAATATAATTGAACAGTTCATTTCTAATAACAATATCTGCCTTCTAAATTCCACAGAAATAACCTATTTCCATCAACCATCAAGAACTTTTCATTCATTAGATTTAGCTATTTGTTCTCCATCAATTCTACCTTCATTAAATTTTAATGTTGATAAGGATTTATATAACAGTGATCATTTTCCTTTAATTATAAATCAAACTGGTATAAGCAGACCACAAATCTTCCACTCCTCTTATTCTTATCATCGTGCAGACTGGTCTCTCTACACTCATTTAGCTGCTATTACTGACAGCATGGTTAGCAGTGATAATATCAATGATGCTGTGCAAAAAGTAACTAATACACTTCTAGATGCTGCCAAAAACACAATTCTCAAGCGCTCCCCAATTCCACGCAAATATCATAAACCATGGTGGAACCGTGAGTGCCAAGTATCATACAAAAAACAAAAAAAGTTGTGGGCAATTTTCCGCAGTTGCCCTACCATGAAAAACCTCATGGCTTTCAAAAAAGCTAAAGCTTTTGCTCGTTGAATGCGGCGAAATAGTCAAAAAGAATCTTGGATAAGATATTTTTCATTCATCACATCATCAACTTCCAGCAAAGAGTTATGGAAGAAAGTTAAAGCTTCCAGTGGTTTATATAGGGACTTCTCTATAACAATACTACGCACAGGAGCTGACACAATTTCTTCTCAATATGATATTGCCAATCTTTTAGGTGAAACTTTTGCAAAGGTATCTAGTTCAGACTCTTATAATCCTAAATTTTTCAGAATCAAAGAGCAAGCTAAAAAGAAACCTATCAAGTTTCATGATAAAGCCATACATCCATATAATTGCAATTTCTCTTTGCTGGAATTGCAGAGAGCCCTGTCCCAGACTAAAAATACTAGTCCGGGACCAGATGGTATCTCATATAAGATGCTTTGTCATCTTAATCATGAATCTTTAATAAACATTCTTTTTCTATTCTATAGAATATGGAATGAACTTGTCTATCCCAGTCTCTGGAGCAAAGCAATTATTATTCCAATTCTTAAACCTGGGAAAGATCCAGCTAACCCTCAAAACTATCGTCCAGTTGCTCTTACAAGTTGCCTTGCTAAAACTTTGGAGCGTATGGTCAATGCCCGTCTTGTTTATGCAATTGAAGACAATCAGTACATATCACTTTATCAAAGTGGTTTCCGGAAAGGTTGATCTACTGTGGACAATATTGCATAGCTAGAAACACAAATTAGGAATGCCTTTGTATGGAGACATCATTTGGTGTCTATAATTTTTGACATAGAAAAAGCTTATGATAAGACATGGCTTTATGGAATTCTTCAAACTTTGTATAATTTTAATTTCAGAGGAAATTTACCCATTTTTATTCAGAGCTTTTTAAATTCTCGCATTTTTAATGTCAGTATAGGATCTGTTTTATCTAATCCATTTATCCAATGTGAGGGGGTTCCTCAGGGAAGTGTTTTAAGTGTTACTGTTTTTAATATTTTCATCAGCAACATTCTTCATGTATTGCAACCATCTGTCCATGGAACTTTATATATTGACGATCTCCAAATTTCTTGCCAAGGTTTCAATATGCGACTTATTGAATGGCAATTACAAACTGCTGTCAATAATCTAGTTGCTTGGTGTAATGAAAATGGGCATACTTTGTCCCCTTGTAAAAGCAAATGTATCCATTTTTGCAGAAAAACTAGGCCTCATCCTGATCCAGAAATTAAGATATCAGGCACAACTATTCCCGTAGTTAATCAGGTATCATTTCTTGGGCTTATATTTGATAAAAAGTTAACCTTCCTACCACATATCTTAGATTTGTGCAAAAGATGCGAAAAATCACTAAATATTCTGAAAGTTCTCTCTAATACCTCTTGGGGTGCACATCCTAAATCATTACTCCGAGTGTATAAGTCAGTCATTCTATCACGAATTGACTATGGTAGCACAGTTTATGGATCAGCCAGATCATCAGTTTTGCGTAAATTAGACCCTGTTCATCACTCAGCTTTACGAATCTGCTCTGGAGCATTCCGGACATCTCCTGTCCATAGCCTTTATGTAATTTGCAACCAGTTACCTCTTGATCTGAGACGTAAGCAACTCTCTCTACATTACTATTTTAAAATGCTATCAGTATCGCAACACCCTTTGAGATCAATGGTTACTTGTCCCTCTTTAAGAAGGCTATAATAATGCACGGCCACATAACATATTACCATTTTATGAGCGTACAAATTCATTCCTGTCTTCATCTGAGTTTCCTGATTTACATGTTCAAGCTACAGATGCTCTAGGATTTCCTCCTTGGAATATTCCTGTTGTCAATATAATCAAACCCTTTACTGGATACAATAAATCAGCTACATCTCCCCTTATTTTGCAACAATTATTTTCACACATTCATTCTCATTATTCCTCCCACATCTCTGTATATACAGATGGCTCAAAATCAAGTAGTCATGTTGGTTGTGGTATTGTTGGAAATACAGTTTACAGCTATAAACTGCATGCATCATATTCTGTGTATACAGCCGAAGCTGTTGATATTAAACGTGCTCTAGAAATAATACAGTATTTTCAATAAGGGCTAGAATGTATCTATACAGATAGCATGAGTGTGGTCATGCAATTAGATCATTTTAATGATAAGTGTCATCCAATTATTATGGAAATATTGGATATATTAAATATATTGAAGAATAAAGGATTTGACATCTTGTTTTGTTGGGTTCCAAGTCATTTTGGTATTGCTGGGAATGAACTTGCTGATAATGCTGCTAAAAATGCCTCTGACATTTTGCATATTCCATTAACATTATTTGACATTAAGCAAATTATCAAAGATTTCATTTTTTCCCACTGGCAAAAAACATGGGACTTGCAGAAAAACAATAAATTATATAGTATATCCTTTCACATCCTTCCATTCCCAGTTGCTCCCATGCGAAGAGTTGATGTAAAACTTACACAGCTTCGTATTGGACATACTAGATTTACACACAAGCACTTATTCTTGTCTCGGAGTGCTCCAATCTGTGACATGTGTAATGTACTATATACGGTACATCACATTTTAATTGTCTGTCCTAATTTCAATGATTTACGCATTGTATTTTTTAATACCACAAATTTAATTTGATCCGACTTGATTGGGTTTAAACCACATAGAAATTTGTTTGCATTTTTACGTGCAATAGGTTTCTTGAATTCCATTTAAGATTTTTTATCCAAAATAATCTTTACATATGCTTTTCTTAAACTTTTTACACATTCCATTATATACATATGACTAGTCTCTTAACACAGAATTTTTACCTTCAGTTTTAAATATTATACGGTGCAGAAATGTCCAATATTGGACCTTGCATCAGTAAACCTTACAAAATCATCATCATCTTCTGTATAGGAGTAGGAGTAGGAGTAGGTAGTAGGAGTTGGTAAAAATGGAAATTCTCTTATATTTAAATTATAATAAAGGTTCATTTTATTTTTGAATCCTAATGACTGCATAGAATGATAATTCTCCATTGAATTATTTATAAATTTTATCTTTGTTAAATTTAAAGATCCTCATTCATATACTGAGAAAAGTTTCGTGCTTCTTTCAAAATATTAACTAAAATGTCATCTAATAGCCAAATTTTATTGAAAGTATTAGTATTTTTTAAGTTATTATTTGAAAAATTTAAATTTTGATAAAATGTATAATAAATCTTAAATTTAATAAAATCATTTTTCTCATTAATTTAAACTGTTACACTTGTTTGTTCAAAATGATTCACATTTGGAATTTGCTAGAACTTCAGGAAATGCATGTAAATGCATATATGAGAATTTTTAATAAGCAAAGTCAACAGTTGATCTCATTGAGTCAGCAATTTTCTTTGAGAAAATATAGTTAAAAGTACATTTTCAATTTGTTAGAAGTTTGCTAATTCTTTAATTTACAATTACAAACAATTTTCTATTTTACAGATTTCATAATAATCTTATAAAATTTTTTAATCTCATGTGGCATATGATTTGTATTCCATAGTGTATATTCTATATTTTTAAACTAATGTAAAATGGGAGTTTTCTGATTATCTTTCATTTATAGCTGGGTTTAAGAGAAAATGACCTGCTTAATCTGCCTAAAGAAATAGGAGAACTCACAAGATTGAGGGAACTCCACATTCAGGGAAACCGCCTTTCCTTTTTACCTCCAGAGTTAGGTACTAAATTTTTAGATTATAAATTATTAAAAAAAATAAACAAATGTGATATAAGCTTATGTTTTTTAATAATATACAATAATATTTTTGACTCTTATATCATTCATATATATATATATATATATATATATATATATATATATATATATATATATTATATATACATATATATATATATATATACATATATATTCTTTATTCTAGACAGCCATGCACCTTGACCATTAAACAAAAAGTGCACATATCATTGATGCAGAATATGAAGTGATAAATAATGTTTCATATGACTAAATATTTTTAGACTATTTAGAAAAATATTATATGCTTCAGAAAGCCAATTTGGTTAGGCATAAATGGCAAAAGAGATGTTTGAGAAGGATGTAAGATAATAAATAGTTTGTGATCATTTCGAAAATGTAAAATTCTCTCCCATTTGTTTTCTATAAGTGTTATAAGAAATGAGATATCTTGTAATTCTTTTTTCATCTCAATAAGTATTTTAAAGTTATATGCAACAATTCAATTTTGCTTATGCAACTCATTATTTAAGTGTGTTTGCTGTATGCTTTCAAGTAACTCTATGGAAATTTGTTAATTTCACAAGTTGTGCTGAAATTCAGATTTTCTTGTATTTCTCCATAAGAGAATATACAATGGGTAAGTTTATTCTGATAGAAGTATCTCTACAAAGATCAGCCATCACTGATAACTGTACAATATGGATTAGTGCAGTTGTTTACAATCAAATTTTCTACTGTGATAACTATAAATTTAAAATTGGTACATTGAAATATAGAAAGTTTCACCAAATTTCAAGCTACAACATAAACTGTAACCATATTTGTGGTGTATTTTGGTGATTCTTATTTAATACATAAATATATAAATAATATTTATATTTAACTATAAATAGTATAAAGGTTCCTCACTTCTCAAATTTCTTTAAATTCTGTTGAGAAAAATTTAACATAACACTAACCATAAATCAAATTATCAAATTAATTGTGTATTATTTTTTCCGTACTTTCATACCTTACAAATTTCTCAAAGTAAAGTCAAGAGAAATGAATGTTAAAATTCCTTTTCTTACAGGAATACCTGTATTCCTAGTTTGATTTGTTTGTTGCTATATATATATATATATATATATATATATATATATATATATATATATATATATATATATATATATATATATATATATATATATATATATATATGTACACTAATTAGATAAAGACCAAAAATTTTAAGCCTAATTTCTAGTGAGAATTTGATTCAACAAAAAACTTTAATTTTCAGTGTATTAATTTTGAAAAAATTACAAATTTATACTCTTTGGCTGAGAATATTTATGATTTTATTAAAAATATGGAAGTAGATAACTTAATATTTTTCTAGTAAAGCAAATTGTGGCAACTCTTTGACATTGAGGCAACTCTATTGAAGCTTTTAATCTGCAAATTCGCATATAGTGAAAATGTTTTTAAAATTTTTTAATAACAGCACCTATTTCAATGAATAACACTTCACGACATCAATGCCGGAAGCTGGTACGGAAGTCCTTAACCAGTGCGCACCTGTGAGCCAAGTCATGGAGGTGAATAGCATTCCCCATGCCTTACCACAACAAATCCCACCTGTTCATAGTGTGGGCCACATTCATGCATCATCTTAAAAGAATGGACAGAGAAACACAGAGAAAATAACATTCATGGCTGAACTGGAATTCACACCCAAAATCCACACCTCAGGAATCGTGAACGCTAACCACTCAGCCATCGGTGAACATAAAAAAATTTAACTGACCTAATTACATTTGATAACTTATATTTAGAAGTAAATAAAAAAAGAATTGATAATTATTAACTAGATATCTGTTTGATAGTCATTTTGTTAAATCCGTTGATATGAAATGTATTAAAATGCAAAAAATATAAGTTTTCAGAATCAATTTAATCATTATGTAATAAAACAAAAAGATTCATGCATATCATCCGATGAAACTTTTCTGCAAATAGATACAGATTTATAATTGATTTGATTTAATCTCATGTAACTTATATTCAACACATGATGTATTTAGAGAGTTTGCATTTATAAAACAAAATTTTACAGCATTAAATTTGACAATAAAAATGCAAATGCCACTATTCAGAATAATAAATTTTGTTTTATTAACTCTCGTCACTCATTTCTTGTGAAGTTAAAGACGTTGTATACGTAACTTGCTTATACATTTGGAAAACAACATATATATAAGTTTACTTCTTTTTTCTGAATCTTTAAAATTTTTAAAAAAATTGCTATCAAATTAATAGATAAAAGTAAATACAACTCCGAAATTCAAATGTGAGTATCCCCAAATATGTAATGTAGACAATTAACACTTGATATTTTTCACATGACAAAGTCCTAAATGTTTTAGGGCCATCTAGCAATGAAATGATTCCATTAAGGTATGATACCAATACCAACCTACTTTTGATAATAAATTGATTTTGGTGAATTTATATTGTTACTGGAAAAAAGTCACCAAATTTTACCACATTTGACTGCTTTTTGTTCTTGGCGAGCTGACTGTTAAAGTTCACTTTAGCCCTCAAAACTATTAAATTAAGTTTTCATTAAAAAATATTGGATAAAATCCCAGTATATGCAACATGTTTGGTGTAATTTTCAAAAAATTTTGCTATGGTTTAAATAAGTGTTGATGTTTGCCAATGACTTTTCTAATATTCTTGCTAATTGACATTAAGTAAAATGGCAAGTACATAAAAATAAAATAACAAAAATAAAATGTAATCATAAATAATAAAATGCAATATGGCAAATGTATAATGTAAGTCTATATTAAATATTTAATGTTGTCAAATCCAGTGTGTTACTTACACAGCTTAATTTTTGAAGGCAGTGTATTAAACTGTCACATGTTGAATGGTATTTAACATCTTATTGAAAACTATTTAATTGGTTCTATAAAACAAGAGTAAATTAGAGGTGTAACACATTATTTCATAAAAGCATGATTAAAATAGATAATTATTTTATTTTTTATTAATAATTAATTTATTGCAGTACATAATTATATAAAATCCCGTAAAAGGCAAGTGATAAGGAAATTAGCTATCATCAAAAAATTTAAAAATGGTCTAATTTTAAAAAACTGTTTACAAATTTGATCACCCATTACTGTGTTTTACAATCAAAAGTATCATAATCGAATTTATCAGTTGCAGAAAAATCTTTTGCATATTCTTGCTCTGCATCTTCAATGTTTTCTAGTTTTTCTCCGACGCTTCACTGCAGGTTTAGCAGAATTTACGACTTCTTGTTGCTCTAGAGGAATGCCAGCTTTTTCAAAAGCCGCCTTCCTTGTACAGTTTTTTAACTCCAAAATTGTTTCTTGTTTAATATAAAGGCATAATTCATCAATGCTTTTACCAAACTTCAAGATGGCTTCTCTTATGGCGCGCAGATCATCTTCTGAAACGTTATATTTAGATCCATCTTTTGGATTTAACATGTTTTCCAATTCACCAAGTTGAGTAAAAGCTTTTCCAACTTCGATAAAAATTTCAGCAACTATTTCATTAAGGGATTGAATAGGCTTACTCATTATTCTACAATCACACTGACAGAGGTAGAATGTCTCAGAAAAATATTTAAGCAGTTTAAAGCGATCGGTTGTTAGTTAACTGTCTGATTAACCCTTACAAAAATTTAATAACAGAAACGTAACGCAATAAAACACTGGATTTAACACTACAGTGCAAAAGTTCTGAAGGTATCAAATATCATTCGCTAAAATCTGAAAAATGTAAATTTAGATTATTGCGGACATTTGTGCGCGTGTGTGAAGTTTCACCATTCAAACATATTACCTGCACTAGAGACGGTCTTTATTTAATTGAACTGTTATTTAAGAAACGTTATCTATTAATAACCGTTTAATAAATAACGCCTTTTTGAAAAATTATGTTATTAGATAACGTTTTCTTACCCCGTAAGTGCTGAAATCGTTCCTGTATTGGTACCATGTCAAAGTCGTTACAGGGGGTATTGTGGAACGTATCTAATTACGTCATTTTGTGACTTCCGGAACTTAAAAAATGTTTTCGTTTCGTAACTTTAAAGTCGTTATTACGTTGTTTAGGTATCTAACTTTTTTTGCGACAGTAATCCTACTCAGTACGAGAGGAATCGCATGTTCGTCAGAATCCCGTCTAGTCACTACAACGATATTGTTCGCACCCTGCGCGTCGTTGGGTGACTTTGACCTCTAACGGGGCGGACTAGCCTGGCGACGAGGCCTCTTCGAGTTGGAGCATTCTAGGGGACGTTGAGATCGGCGACCCCGGCTCTTTATCTGAACCCTCTGGGTGACTAGCGTCTCGAGTCCGGAGCCTCGGCTCCCAGAAGATTTTGGCTATAATTCAGAAATAAATTTGCCTGGCTAGGAAATTTATCTCGTTGTTAAACATGGTGGATTTCACATTTACGTATTCCGTTTTCCTTTAAAAAAAATGCATCGATTTAATATTGTTATACTTTTATAAATATAACAAAGTATTATTTGATTAATTCTTCATGAATATAATTTATTTGTATTATGAGAACAATGAATGTGTGCGTATTGCGTTTACATGATCTTTTCTTCTCTAAAGATTTAGTGACTTAGTATTGCTATATTTTCGTAAATATATCACAGAATTCGTTAATTAATTCATTGTGAATGTGATTATAAATTCTATGCATTATTAGAATTAATTATCTATTCATAGATAATTTACTACTGTTTGTAAATATGTAAGTTGCTATGTTTATTAAACAGACTATGCATACTCAAGCCTAAACCTCTTTTGACATAATTATTACAAGCAAAGTAGCTGAAAAATGTTTTATACGAAGTTTCTGCTTAGGAAAGAATTTTATGTTTTGAAATTTATTTAGCGTGATATTTTGATTTATTTAAAGAAAGATAAAAATTATAATTAATATTATGTGAGTCATTGTTTCTTTACAAAAATATTTTCTCCTAATTCAGATTCTTTATTTTCACCACTGTTCAAATTCATTGTCACCATCATGAAGTACTTCCTTACTGGGTTAATCAGTATCTTCTGATGAAGTATTTATCTTTGAAAACTTAGAGTTATACCTTTTTCATTTCCAGTTGATTTTATGTTTGTACACTATTCCTTAGAAATAAAACGGCTAACACGAATATGAAAATAATCTGGAACACAAAACTGAGTTGCTTAGAAAAAAAATTTGGAAGCAGTACTTGTACCACCGAATCGTCCCAATGTTATATAAATTATGAGAAACGTTTATTGCATATGAAGAAAGAAAAGGCAGATAAGAATGCCCATTCTAAGGATACTGAAGAGATAATTGATTACAGATAAATAGTTTTCCTTGGCTTTTTGATTTTCAAAACTTGGGATGACTCTAGTTCACATGCTCCTCAATGAGTTAATGTACACAATATCCACTGATTTATTTTTGCAGATGACGCTTTCTATTTATGACTTTTGAATGTTGCAATGAGGGAGCCACTCTCTCTTTGTTAAAAACTATATGCCAAAGCTTAAAGCTTGACTTCAAATGATTGAAAATAAAGACTAGTATAGGAAATATATGGTCATTTTACTTAGTATCACATAAAAAAGTGAACTTAGAGAATGTTAATATTGCATATTCAAATATGGTATAATACCTATGATTATACCTGTGTGGTACTTCAATCCTTACGTGACTGAAATTTATTCTGTATTTGAGAATTGTTTATTTTAATAAAAAAGATTTTGAAAAATTATACAAAATCTGCTGTACAAATTCAGAAACTGATTTTATGAATGTAGCAATTAAAAATATTATGGAGATTTATAATTTAAAAGAAAAAAGATGTTATGAATGCATCATAAATTTTATGACATTTACAAAAATTTGGAATTTTATGACATTTACAAAAATTACAGACCTGCCAACTTTTACGCATCGGGCGTAAATTTTACGCATAATCGCCAGGTTTTACGCTCTTACTGATAGCATGAATTATTTTACGCGTTTTGGTTCTATTGGGCAAAGTTTAAAAAAGAAAAAAATATTTATATCCTAGTATATAATGGCGATCTTTTCTCGCTAGCCACGATAAAAACGGAAATTTTCACCCCATTCAACCCATTTGTGGAAAGAGAAAACTGATTTCCCAGACTAGTCGCAGAGGCTCCGAACGGTCCGAAAATGCACGTGTCAAACCTATCCGCGGGGGTGAGCTCCAGTTTTAAAAACTATAGACGGGGAAAAGAAATTTTAGAGGTATAATCATGTTCTATAGTCCCAGGGATCAAAACTCGGCGCCATTCATTTTCACTACTGTGGATTGGTGTACTGTTGGTGATGGGCGGTGTTAACTCTGAAGCCCTCTTGGGTGAAAGCAAACTTTTGGGTTGTGTTGTGGCTGTCGATAATTTGTGAAAATGTCTGTAAGTAAACCTAATAAATCTTATTTTCAATCTTTTAAAAATAGTTAGTGTCGAATTTCCATGCATTAAAGCATCATCTAAAGGAGTTAAGTTTGCTCATTGCGTAATTTGCAACTGTGATTTTAGTATATCTCACGGGGTCGTTTTGATATTTCTCGTCATGTCAAAGGCCCAAAACATGTGCAGGAAGCAAAAAGTACAGCAAGCACTTCTAAAATGGATGCTTATTTTAAAAATGATACTCAAGAAATCACTCGGTCAGAATTATATTTAACTTCATTCTTGATTGAGCACAGCATATCACTCAGCGTTTCTGATTATGCTGGTCCCTTTTTCAGGAAACTCATAAAAGTGAAACTGCAAAGCGTTATGGATATACTCGAACCAAAACTTCTGCCATTATAAAGGAATTAGCATCGGACAAAAATCAAAACGTCTTTAAGCTCATACAAAATTCACCCTTTTCTGCTGCATGTGATGGCAGTAATGATAGTGATTCAAAATTATATCAAATTGTTGTAAACTTTTTCAATCCCATTGGTAAATCTATTCAAAGCTGCTTATTATCACTTCCAAGTTTATCAGGGGATGCAACGGGAGAAAATATAAGCACTTTAATTTTAAACGAATTTGAACGATTAAATATCCCATTTAAACAATGCACAGCCTTTGGTGCTGATAATGCAGCAGTAATGCAAGGGAAGAAGAAAGGTGTAATAACCAATTTAAGAACAAAGCAAGAAAATTTGATATCTATTGGTTGCTCTTGTCACTTGATAAATCTTGCCTCTGAGAAAGTTGTAGCAAGCTTGCCAATGAAAGTTGATGAAATCATTATTGACATTTATTATTTCAATCAGAGCTCAAAAAGAAAAGAAAGCGTGAAAAATTTCAAGAATTGTGTGACAAATATATTCAAAAAATTCTTAAACATGTTTGCAACGTTGGCTTTCATTACAAAAAAGTCTTCAATGACTCATAGATCAATGGGATCCTCTTAAAATATTTTCACGATATTGTTAAAGTGGAAAAATGTACTTATTCTGAAAATCTGGCATTTTTCAGCATACCAAAAATAGCAGCAAAAAATTCTGAAGTGGATATACGATGCGTCAAACTAAGTTTAAAACAAAAAAGATGTGAAATGGAGTCGGAGAATCGTACAAAGAAATCTTTTGGTGAAGATAATAAATTGAAATCTCAAAATATGTCTAGAGAAGAGAAACTTTTTCTTTTCTTATCATCTTCCATAAATAAAGCTTATAGTCTGTTTTTGCTTTACACTGTAAAGATATTTGAAAATTATAATATTTTATTACAATGCAGTCATCCACAAATTCATAAACTTAAAGATATTATATATAGCATGTTCAAAGAATTATTAACTAAGTTTGTTAATCCATCCATGATTCGAAATGTACCTTTATTTGAAGTGGGTTATCATTCTTTTGATAATTAAAAAGAATTTTGTGATTTAATTATTGGAAATAGTACATCTGATGTGGCAATATTATCTGATGAAGAAAAAAAGCAATTTTTTTCTGATGTTCGGAGGTATTTCATAACTTTTTGTGATTATATTTTAAACAAATTTCTAATGAAACAAGATCTTTTGCATCATTTGCAGTTTCCAGATATGGATAAACTAGATGATGCCAAATATTCAACTGTAAGGTACTTTGTTCAAAAGTTTCCATTTTTGCTGCCAGTTAATGATGGTGAATCTAAGGATGTGGCTATGGATGAGCTAGAAAATCAGTTTTCTTCATTGTAAACTGAAGACTTATCCAAGTTGAAAAATGAAAAGATTTATTCTCTGTGGTTTCAAATTGGTGAAATTAAGAGTATAGATAAAAGTGGCAAATATGATAGAATATCTAAATTTATGTTATCTTTATTAGTGATACCCCATAGCAATGCAGAGTGTGAAAGAATTTTTAGTTTAGTGTAAAAATATTGAAATGAATTTAGAAACTCACTATCAAATAATAATTTAGAAAATTTGCTTATTGTGAAATCTTTAAGCAATGGATTTTTTAACGAGAAAGAGTTCAGTAAGAGTTTGTTAAAAAAGCCACTGTTACATCATTGAATTCTTCCAGTGTATAAAATAGTAAAGAAATGTATTTAATCAAGAAAATTTTGTATGGAGTTTTTTTTTAACTTTAACCCGGAACTTTTATTTTATCAATTGTTGATGTGTTTATAATTATTAACTTTAATTGATTTAAAGGCCATTGTGTGTAGCAGAATTATGTCCAGATAACTTATTTTTGTTAATAAATGATTGAAATAAATATTCAACAGATTGCAGTTTAATGTCATTATGGAATGCAAAGTATTTCCTTGTAACTATTATTTTAATATTCGGAAAGCACAAAAATTGTAGTGTATTATAAATGCATTCTGGAATGTATGGCTTTTAATTATTAAATCTTTAGGTAAATTAAATTCTTAGTTAATAATTTACTTTTAATTAACATAAAATTAATAGTCAAGTTGTATAACTTAGTTAATTAAATTACGAATATATATATACATAATATGTAATTTTGAAAAAAAAAAATTACTGAAATATTTTCTCGAAAGTTGGCATGTATGCATTTATTGAGCTTTAATTAAAGTTAATATCACTAACCCTCACCTGGATAAATAAAAAACATGGGCAACTTATGTTAAAAAACTGCAAATTACACAAAGCCAAATTCAAATTGCATACCAGTTAGTAGGAATTAAAAATTAAATGTTAATATTTTATAAGTCAATTATTTGCTATTTATACGAGCCAATATATGTGTCAGCTAAAGTTTATTACAAATAAAATTATTAGTTACCAAAAAATATTGTGTATAAATAAAATTACAAACAACCTAATTTCTTTCATAGGTATTAATATTTTTTGAGAATTAAATATTGAAATATTCATTGATTATATTATGAATAAATTCTATGAGAATCTTTCTCTTCTAAATACCTCTCATCCAAAACTAATTTACTTTAAATTTTTATAACCTAAATTATAAAGTTGGACTTAAATCCATTCTTTTACTCCTTGGTGCTCTAATGACCTCTCTCTTCTTCCCTCAATCAATCATCTCAGTTCATCTGAAACTCGTCCTTCAGAATATTTTCCTGTTCACATGAAAATCTGTTTTACCAATGTTCATCTACTCCCCTCTCCCCACTTAAGGAGCTGTTTTGCCCCAGCTCTATTTTCTTAACTTCCAAAGTTCCCACAGTTAACATCTGGGGAAAATAATATGTGGGAAGAATTCTATGAAACATTTCTCTGAGAACAAAGAAAAGTAAAAATAAAATTAAAAAAGTGAAGAAAAATTTTATTAAAGTTTTAAAAACGATGGATGAGTTAATTTTTTTACAGTAAATTTAATTATAATCTGGAATAATGAAATTTAAAATGTACAATCAATGGAAAACATTTTCAAGTTAAAAATCCCTTTTTAATTTTCACATGGAAAATTATCTTGTTTAGACAAATAATATTTTTTCTTTAAGTTTAAATAATGATTTAAATGGATGATGTTTACAACAATAAACTTACATAATGCCAAAGGAACATGCATAATATATAAAAGTTTCTTTTCTAGAATATGATCTTCACAAGTAAACATATACAGTTAGCTGCAGTTTTCAAAAATATTTTACAAAATTACATTCCCTTTAAATTTTTGGTAAAAAAATGCAGATAATACAGTTACATATTGATAATAATATACTCTTGAAGTTTATATCAAAGTTAACCATATAAAAATATCTTTGTAATTTTATAAGCTAAATTAAGTTTAACACAATTATGAAAATAAAAGAATAGTTTCAATACTCTGAACAAAATAAATATTATTTTCTTAAATGCTTTATAATTAAAAAAAATATTAAGAAGTATTTGTTAATTCTTTTTGTATTAATTTACATTAATAAATCTGATTACGTGTATAAAAAATTTAAAAATAATAAAAAGAAAAATATTTTAGAATACAAAATATGCTTAGCAGTTCTTGAACACTGAAATATTTTCTGTAAATTAAAATTTTCTTTATATAATTTTTTTTTTAAATTTTGCCTAAAAGTTTTAACATAAAGTCATATTTTAAAGTCGTCTAACCACTGAATTTAATTTTCAGTGTTAGGAGACTGCATAATTTTTTCTTTTTTGCGCCTTTTTTGATGGTAATCTTCACTGTATTTCAAGTTTTTTATGACTTTTTGAATCGAATTACAGATATTAATTATATTGGCGGCTTGCGATTTATCTTAGTAGAATTTTTAATCTAAAAGATAGATTATCAACTCATTAAATAAATAGAAAAAAATAATTTTTAATCAAATGTGACACAAATTTCAATTAAATTAAAAAAGAACAACTTGAGCTAAAAAAATTTATAATTAAAAGAAACTACTTGAAAATATCAAACCAGGTATTTCTCATGTAAGCACTATAAAGTTCGTGGGGACATATTACACCCAGAGACACTAGTCTCTGGGTGTGATATGTCCCCAAATCATCCATAGACGACCTAGGTACAAGTCTGGGTTTGTACCTGGTAGAGAAGCCACCATACTGCCATTTATTGAAACTCGTCCTCTGACTGGAAGATTTGTTTTTACAATTTCTTTCCCCTGCACATCAGCTGAATGGTTAGCGCTCTTGCCTTCAGCTCAACCGTTTGGGGCCTGAAATCCTACCTTGGGCATGCATGTTTGTAGATGTTTGGAATCCAACCTTTAAACCGTAGGTCCCAGTCAAATTAGCCCTCGCGTGCAAAAAATTACTGTTGAGCGACAAATAAACCAAACCCCCTTCACATCAATGCCAAAATCGAGGAAGTTAATCTGCTGGTGGTGCCATCTATCGGAATCGTAACTTCAGCTTTGTGGTATTCTGATTAAAATGAAAGATGCTCCCTATTGACTTAAATTCGCATAGCGAACTTGGCTTGTCCAAGTGTCATAAGTTACAACAACAGCACATCGAATTTTCTCGGGAACACATTTCAAGCTCTTGCTGCGTTGCTTAGCAATTAAGAATGGTTCTTATTTTCTGTTCCTCACGTTGACGAAAAAAGTTAATTGGAAAGCAGATGCCTGAATAAATATATTTCACATATTAAAAACATTGAAACGTAAAGAATGGGAATTTATAAAAATACATTTTATAACAACATTTTTATCAGAATTCCAGAGAATTTCCAGCTCACTCCAAGTAATAGAGCCCTTACAGCCAGACCCCCTGTCTTCACAGGTATGCTGAAATATGCCATCCCTGTGTTTGACCTTGTCCTTCCTGTCCAGAAGAGAGTCTCCCCTCAGGCAGAACTCAGGGCTTCTGCTCTTGCTACTATTAATGAAAGATACCCACTCGACAATTGGATGCACATTTATACTGACAGATCAGCTGAGAGAAGTACTGGGAGAGCGGGAGCTGGTGTCTTCTCCAAGTTTTTCCAACTCAAAGAGCCTTTGGGAAAAAACTCAGACAATTTTGATGGAGAAATGTATGCAATTTACATGGCTCTTCAAAAAATTTTAGATTTCTCGGAAATGAAATTTGTCCTTCTTATTGACTGTCAGGCTGCCATTCATACAGTGGCAAATTATACTCTCCTACCTACATCTATAGAATTTAACTGTAAGACCATCATTAACACTTTACTATCTGTGGGAAAGGAAATTAATTTACAATGGATCCCTAGCGATTGTGGCTTGCCTGGTAATGAAAAAGCAGACAATCTGGCGAAAGAGGCTTCTTTTTTAAAACCTCCAGATACTCCTATTGGCCTGAGAAATGTCAAACTCCTTCTAAAATGGGTTATCCATCACCAGCAAAAAATTTATTACAAAGAGAATGCAGTTGATGCCTTTTGGAGGACCCTGCTGAGCTAATATATCCCAAAAGATCTACCTAGATCTATAGGAGTCTCTTGCTTCCAGTTACTTACTGGGCATGATTTACTTCAGAAACATCTATATCACATAGAGCTTGTGGATTCACCCGATTGCATTTTATGTAGGGAACATGTTGGCATGGATGGCGAGCATCTTTGGAAATGTTCTGCCCTCCAGGAAGCCCGCACTTCTTCACATTTCAAGACACTCTCCTCTCCTGGAGATACTTCTTTTCTTTATTGGACTGCAATACTTATTATGCGCGTAAGAGCCAACATAAGGACGTAATTTTAAAAAAAAATTTATAATAATATTGTGAGAACATTTTTTCTATTCAGCTTTTTATTAAATTTTAATTTTTCTTATGAATTTTAGTGAAATTTTTATTAAGCTGAAAGACTTCTTACAAACCCGAATTTATATTTAAAAATCGAAACAAGTGTGAAATATTTAAAATTTTATGTCAAATTTTGAGAGAAAAATAATTACTTTTAAATTAAAAGAAATTTATATACTATTAGATTAAATATAATTTAAAAATTTATAGAATCTAAAAATATATGATATAATTTTATTATTTGTTAAAATATAATTATGTTAAAATAGTTAATATGATTAAGATATTATAAATAATATAATTGATTTTATTATAATAATTTTTGTAACATCTTTGGGACTCTGAAATGTATTTATTTTTTAGAGTCCCAAAACTGTAATTGATCTATATTTAAATAATTGTATAGCATATTTTCCTCAACAATCATAAAAAGAAATGAAAAGTAATAACTGCTTTTATCATTTTAAGTATGGAAAGTAAAAAAGTTAAATCTGTTTATTAATTTATTTAATCTCTTAGGATATCAAAAGATACTTGTAGACCAAACAATACAAATGAAATACATTATTGCTTAAAAAAAATGATCAGTATGTAAAATCCTGTATTGATGACAAAAAATTTTTTATATGCAAATAGTTTTAAAACTTGCGAATTTATATATTATTTCAATAATAAAATTTGCATCTGAAGTATTTACTGTAGTAGTGTGTTTATCTATTTTAGTGAAGCAATTTTTTTATATTTTTATTTAAAAATAGTGTTTAATTGTTAGTACTTTAAATGTATTTTACTAATACCATATAGCTTACCTATTTTTACTTTCCCCATGAGGAATAATTTCACCTAGTAAAAATATTTAAGGTAAATATCACACACACCATTAAGTTACATAGAGCAGTAAAATCATGTATACAAAGTAAAATACTTTAACTTATCAGGATGGCAAATTCATGAATTTGAATAGTTTCTTGTAGGTGCTAAATATTCTTGTTTACATGCACAATTCTTTATTTTTAAACAAAATATTATTTTACATTTATGTTCATAAATATGTAGTTGCATGTATACAGATATTATGTACTATACAATTTTCCTTTTATTACACAGATGATTTATATGAAAACTAAAATTCGAATAAAAGGTTAGATATTTAAAAGGAAATTTATATGAAACAGTAAAATATTATTAATTATTAAGTATAAGTTAGTTTAATGTATATCGCCAGTTAAATTATTGTTACTATGGTTTCAAGACTTGAAAATTGTGGGTACTGATGTTAATATAAATAATAAGGATGGATGGTGCCCATTGATATTGATTAATTCCAATGTTATATTTATAAGTTGACAAGACAGTAAAATTAAGAAATTTCGGTCAAAATAAGACTTTTTAATTATATTGTGTCTTTTATAAGAGAAGTACTTTTTCCAAGTCCATATATTTTTAGATTTAGTTGAGCATAAGTGAAATATTCAATAGTGATTCTTTGTGTGAAAGAAAATTCAATTATAGTTTGTAAGGATTTATAATTGAAATTATGATGAGGAATAAATTAAATTCCTCTACTGAGAAACTGTATTATGTTTGGTTTCAAAGATTCAAATTTAAGTATATTTTATACATTAAAGTAATAAAGAATGTATTAATAAGCAGTTTAGATCATTGAAAGAAATGATGCAAAGACACGTTATTTAAGAATTTTCAATTGAGCAAAAACAATTGACTGTAAAAGAATTAGTAAATGAAAATCACTCTAGAATTAAATACTGTATCACTGTAGAATAAACCAGGAAATACCCAAAAAATTGAACAAAATAAAAATAAATCACTGAAATTTCTTTCAGTAAGTGATTTTGAATGCTCAGTCACTAAAATTCACCCCACACCTCATTTCCTAAAAAAAAAAAAATTGTCATCCCAGGAAAGCTTTTTTGCACCATTCAAAATTTCCAAATAGGCCAAACCAAAGGGATTTCTAGGAATAACTTCTCAAAAAGCATTATTTAATAATGCTTTTTAGAACATGTTATTTCCTTGAAACATAACCTTGTTAACTAGTTATCCAAAAATAACTGCTTTTGCACGCCCTAGATGCTCGGGCACTGGCAAAGCATCTAGTCAGAAATGGTAATTATTCAACAGAATTGTTATTTTAAAACAGTTATCAAATATCTGATAATATACGTTATTAAAATTACGTTTTTCTTTATAGATTTACCATCAGTTCTACATTACGGTAATGCTCAAATCGTTACTCTATTGTGGAATGTTTCTACGTTACGTTATTTTGGAACTTTAAAGTTGTGTTTATTTTGAAACTTTAAAGATGTTAGCATTTTGTCGGAACAATAAGGATGTTATAACTAGAGATCCTGGAAAACTCCTTAAAAATTCTTGGAAATCTGTTTGAACCCTGATGTTTCCTTGTAGATGTGTATCTCACACACACAGAAATAGAAGAATGCACTACTATAAAATAGCAAAATATATAAATTAACTTTTGCATTTCTTGCATGTAATAAAAATGATTATTTTTGATTGATTTTAAGAATTTATCACTGCTTTTGTCTGTCAAAAATGAGTTAATTTTCACAACTATTTTAAATGAACAATTATTTGCATTGTATGTAAATAATCATAAAAAAGGTAATTTATATTTATATAGAGTTAAATCTTTTGTCTCACAATTTTTATAAATTTTAAAATGGTATATTTTCAATATACATGATGAAAAAAATATTGCTTTGAAAGCCATTAATTTAATTAAACTATATCTAATAATAAATAAGTCACATATACAGAAAGAAGAGAAAATTTTAACTATTTTAATTTCAGTAATTTATTGGTAAAGAAATTTTCAAAATAAGAAATTTCATATATTTATATAAGTAATTTCATCATATGTTTTGTGTTTTATTAGAATGCTAGGCATGCAATATAGAAATAGATATTTTTTGCCTTTTTTAAATTGCCTATTTAGCATATTTGCTTATCTTTAAAGTTTGTTAATAATTGTAATATTGTATTCAATCTCAGTATTTTAATACCTTGAATTCTTTTTCCTTTTTGATTGAACCTTTTTAAACTATACAATTGTTTCATGAAATAATTTCCTAAGTAAACCCTTGAAAACCATTACAAATTGCTGCTTATGTCTATGATATTATAAATGGTGTCTATGCGAAGGAAATTTTTACTATAGCAAACGTGCTTTGATTGCCTTTATTTATACAATTTTTAGATTGGTTACTACATATTCCTTCAAGTCATTTTTTCTATGCTCCATTACACTTTGCTCCCCATGATATTCTTATATTTGCTAGAAAAGGAGTTCATTTCTCGTTTATTTTTATATTTTTTATAATAAATGCATGTTTTAATAGTTTAGCATGTAAAAATTGTTTTGTTTTTTTCAATATTCAGGCAATTTAGATCTTCTTGGGCATCATTGTGTTATGAGAATGGACAATAACCCTTGGGTACCTCCAATAGCAGATCAATTGCAACTTGGTATTACACATGTAATTGAATACATACGTACTGATACATATAAATAGTAAGATTTTTCTTACATTATTTATTGAGTATATGTGAAATATTTATACTTAATATTTATACTAAATTTCATTTGTTTTATTAGTTTATATAGCCGTCAGAAACCTGCTTTGTCTCCCCCACCAAAAAGAAATGATAAAGCGAAGAAAATAAGTCGCAAGAAAGATCATAACTAAACATCCTAAGTGCCAATTTAAATTAAAACTTGTTAACAAGCTTACATATATTTGTAAATACTCATGAACTTCCATTTCCTACTGTTGAATTTAGAGCTTTGCAACTGCTATAATGGAAAATGCTTTTCTTTATTTAATATACAATTTGCTTGACAACTACTAATGCTGTTTGAAAATAAGAGATTTTATATCATGTTAATTTATTAAATTTCTATGTTTTCTTAACATATTGATATTGTAGTGCTGCATTATACAAATTTATGGATTTGTGGTTTAGCAGATATTCAAAACATATATTTTAAAAATATATTTGTCTATTGCATTTAATGTCTTCAAAAAAGAATGTTGTAGTTGCTGTTTTTGTAGCATTGTTCAATTTTATAAATTATTAGTTTATCAACTAATACTTTATTATAAAACCTCATGATGTGTTGTTCTGTTATATGTATAAAATCGTCTGAGTAAGCCCATATTTAAATTAAATACTCCCTGTGGAATCTGTGTGTTAAAGATCTAATTACTTAGCAATAACATCTTAAAATTGCTGATTATTTTTTACTTTGATGAGAAATTTTCATTTCTAGCATGTTTATGCTTTAAAAGCATGTGTATATCTACACAATTTTACTTAATGTATTCATTTTTGGCTCATTATTTCATCTTATAATTCTAAATTTCAAATGATGGGGTACACTTTAGCTAGTACCATCCTTTCCAGATTCTTTACTACATTAACAAGATAGAATTTTATATTCTACAAATTTTAATGCTAAAGTGCTCTCCATATGTTACCAGGTTAAGAATATAAATTGTTCTGCTGAACAGAAATATATTTTTCCCATAAAGTTTGAAATAAAATACCTAGATAAGCAAAAACTATTCAGAATTTGCCAGAAACTCTGGCAACCATAAAAAATAAAAACTTTACTAATCTAAAGAATGTTTTTGTTAATTTATTAGAATAATAAAGAAAAGGAAATCAATATATTTACTATTTAAAAATTAAAGATTTTAAATATATATATATATATATATATATATATATATAGTATTAGAATACAGTTTTGTTCTATTAGCAGCATTTTACAATATATATGTATATAGTCATGTGTATATAAATATACATTTTATTTTTTAAGTAAAATTATGTCTTAATTTTCTAAGTTTTAAATGTTTTATTTGTTTGTTTAACTATGTAAACCTGTTTTCATAGTTAAATAATCTGACTATTTTAATCTTCTTACTGCACAAAAAAAATGAATTTATTTTAAATGTTTGAATAAAATTTTTGGTTATATTAATTAATTCTATTATCATTTGACATTTGGTCCTTTTCATAAAAAAATTGTTTAAAATTTTGTAGTAGTAACTTTTTTAATCCCCTTTTAATTGCCGACTGATACCAGAGAAGTTAGCATTCCTAACTTTGAAGCAGTAGGCCCTATTTTAAATTCTTGTTTCAGGCATGAATGTTTCTTTCTCTCTTTGTCTTTCTTTACCACTTCACTTTTGGGGTGAAGATGGCGTGTCCACTGGATGTCCCACTATATTCAATGCCATCACTTCACCCATTATAGAGCTGAATAGGGCAAAGACCTTTAAAGGCAGCTGAGGATTAGAAAAAAACTTTTTAATTAAAATGATTAAATTTAACAATAAACGAGGAGCACTTTATTTTAAACATATTAGTTAAAATTAATGATTTTAATTGTGAATATAATTATATTATCTATCTAGCCATGTAATAAATTTTGAAATTGTTTCCAACTTTTAACAATATTTTTAATAATAATTTAAAATTGTTAACACATGAAAACACTGGAAATTTTTTTCCAAAACTAAATTAAAACTTTTAACTTAAATTATGTAAATTTGTAATTTGATTTCTGAAAGACAAAAGTATCTAAGTTAATATATTTAAAAAAATTTACTAGAAATGATTTTATCATATTTTATTGAGATGTAACATTTTTATCATATTTAAATTGCACAAAGATAATCAACAATTTAAAATTGTATCAAAGTATAAGATTACTATGAATGTTTTCTAGCTGTTTTAATATTTTTATGGAGCTGTAAAAATCTGTTAAATATTTTTGTACTTTCTTCATTATTGTAAAATTAAGTTTTTGAAAATCTTAAGTGAATAACTGTGCATTTTGAAAGACAGTAATTCTAATTACTAAGTTTTCTTATATTTGATAAAACTTATAGAGTAATTTGTTGACTTGAAAATGAAGTATAAATGTTTCATTTTAGCAATATTTAACTAGTGATAATGTTACTGGTAACATAATCTTGAATTTGTGCAATAAATTAAAACTTAGCAAATGAAATGAATTTAGATGTTATTTAGGGTGTATAAAATTTCTTTCCTTTTAACAATTTTTCCTATTTAATGTGTATAAATATGTTTTAATGTTGTTAATATTAATGATTAATGTGTTGTAAACATACTTTGTATTTAAAATGAAGTAGTGTTTTTCATTGAATATGTTGATTTATAGAAAATCATTTAGTGAATAAGCTTTATAAAAAGAATTTATTATCCATATGATATTATCGCTAAATCCAAATTTCATTTCAAGTTTATTGTAATCTCTGAAAGAAAGACTGCACTTGATAAAAACGACTTATGAAATTTTAAATGACAGAAAAGAAACACCACACAAAATTAAATTGCGAATTGTATTGCTGTGAACAAAACAATCACAAAATCTTGACTAAATGCAAAATTTTTTGATTGATTTTTCTTAACTGATGTATGTTATATCAGTTAAAGAAAAGTACATATATTGAAAACTTAGGAAAAAATATTTATGAAAACTTCTGAAAAAAGTATATAAATTTCACAACCTAGCTAAAAGTGTGTACTGACAATATTCATATTATATTGTAAAGAATTTTAGGACATCAGGGTATTAAATTGAATGAAAGACTTTATTTTTGCTAGTTAAAAATATACAGTTTGCTGTAATTATTTTTTTAAGATTTCAATTTTTACTCTTCACTATTCAATCAATACATAAATTTAATGATATTTTTGTGTGAAGTCCAGTATTTGTCGCTTTTTGACTTGTAAATTAAAATATTTTAGAAAATATACACATAAACGTATATTTTACCTGTGGGTTGTTACAACATAGTTGTGTTGACATTAAAAATATTTTCATTGCCTAAATATTCTGTACTAAATTGTTGTACATTATATCATTTGATAGAATATTATGTTTTTTGTCTTCCATCTATACTTGATTGATAATATGCATTTTGTTTTTACTTGCCATAAATCATAACCATTAAATACTTCCAATGTTATCACTCCTGACCAATAAAGCTGACTGAAGTTTTATTTTCTTAACAGATTTTAATAAAATTCTCATTTGTTTCTGTGTTTTAATTTTTTTTATGATCTAATTTTAACATGATTATTCCAGATATTAATGGAATAATGTTGAGAATTATATTAAAGCAGTTTTGAAATTAATTTTTAATATGGAATTAAAATATAGATTTAAGAAATTTTTCATTTTTATACATATTACATTTTAGTAGTTTGAGAGTAATCTTTTGTATGTACTTTACTATTAATAGTATTCATATTATAGCTATTTAAATGAATCCTTATTTAAATTCTAGCGTTTGATATTAATGAAAGATAACGTTTGTTATCAATTAGGGGCTTTTCTTCTATATAACTACTCTTATTTTTCTTCATTCCATAGTATTTAGTATTATCTAATGACCATATGAATTCAAAAATTATTGACGTCATATGTATACAAGTTTTTCCCAAAGTTAGTAGATAGTTTTTACCATTAAATACAGTCTTATTATCATTTTAAGTAGTTATGGCGTGACTTATTTTTACCCTTAACAAAAGTTTCTTTACGTATGAATAAATATCACTTCTGTAATTATTTATTTATTGCTGTTTTTTGACACCAAGCTTAATATTAATTTTAATTTCTATTGTGGATTTATTTGTGATTAGGTTAAGTTTTGTTTTACTAGTATTTCTTAGAGCCCTGTGAGATCCGGATGGATGCGAACATTTTTAATACTTGGATTATATATTTAACACGATGTCATTGTCCTACATTGGTTTGCAAAACTTAAGCAAAAATCTAAATTTTAAATAGAGAGTGATGAAATTGCAGGAAAAGGGTTCTTTTGTGATCAGTACAATGAACATGCAATTCAGTAGAAATGTCATGCATATGCAAATATCAAACAAAATGTCGCAAGCACACACAAAACGCATGCGGTTGTCGTTCGCAGCTGAAGACTACAATAAAAAAAAGGATGGAAACGCAATTTAGGACTTTCACTATAAGTGCAAGGAAGTTCTTTTGTTAAATGAGGCTAGAAGAAATGCTTTCGACTTCACATGCAAGAATGTTGGAAACCTGGAAGGGTGTAGCTAATGAGTTCGGAATTAACAAGTATCGTTTCACTCGCTTGAAAAGTATTCAAAACCATAGGTTAGAAGGGTTGGTTGCCGCCCCTGAAAAACTACTTCAATGAATGACTGCAGGCGTAAAGAGCCTGAAATCAGTCATGAAGTGGTAATGCTTAGGAACTAAAGGAACGGGGCAGTAAGTTTCGCGGTTACTGTGTCCAGATGGCTTCACAGCGATGGCCTATTTTCCCTTTGTCCCAAGTGTTACATCTCTTCGGGACTAGGTTTCATCCCTAGTGGTCCTGAAGTTATTTTAGAGAAGCATATGCTGAACAGGGGTGGACTGAATTCCACTTTGACATTTAGTAACCAGAAATCGCTACTGTAAGATTTATACCTACCATCCATGAGCGTTTGTTTCGAGGTGCCAAGGAAGCAGACTTTGTTTTTATGGATGACAATGCATGGCCACATCGGTCTCTTGCTGCTCAACAGTTACTGAAAAGGGGAGATATCACACGAATGGACTGTCAGCGTACTCCCCTGATTTTATAGAAGTTGTGTGTGATATGTTGGAGAAATATCTTGTGGCACGATTACATCCCCCAGAGGACATCTAATTACTAAAATAAAGGCTGATTGATGAATAGTACTTTTATCTCAAGATTTGTTGGACACTCTGTTTCTGAGTGTAGAGCGAAAGTTCGAAGGAATCATTGAAATAAAGAGGCATATCCCACGCTAAGGGATATCTGCTTGCTCTTCCTCATGAAAAATCATGTGTAACGATACTATGAGTTCGATTAATCTTTGTTTGCTTCCATACTGTATGCATCACATTCATTTTTGCTTTCAGCATCATGTAAGTAAAAAATGATGTTATATCTAAATTTCATGTCTCAGTTGATTTCTTGTGGAGTTATGGAGAAAAATAAAAAAACACATGTTTCTGTTTTTTACCACTGTGTAATGTTTTCAGCTTCGTGAAAGATGCAAGTCAGTGTGAACAATCATTTTACAATTCAGAATATGAACTAAATAAGTTTTTTTAAATTTTTAGTATGAATCGTTTTACTGAAATAAGGGATAGCATAATGTGTTAATCCATCATTTATGCTGTTCCCTATAGCATAATTAGTGCTGTTTCTTGAACCGCTTTTATTAAATATATTTTTTTAAATATGCACGCATAAAAATCTCATATTATTACAGTGTAATTATTCTTTGTAACTTAGTAATTTGTATTTATTTTTATAAAATGCGAAAAATTCTCATTTCTTCTGATATTGAAAGTTAATTCTTATGACTACTGATATAAGAACGCTGTATTTTACTATTAATGTATAGCATTCTGAAGCTGCTGAAATTTTGCCATCACTTTCAGTTACAAAAATTTTTGTTCATGTAACAAATTATTTCAAATATTATTTTCTTCATTCTACACATTATTAAAAAAAGAAAACTTCTACAGTCTCTATCTCAATGTGGAACATTTGATCCGGTTTTTTGTATACTTTTTAAAAATATTCAGTATTAGATAACTTGTTATAAATTCCATCTAGTGTTCCTTAAGTTGTGTATATTCCTTAAAAATGCTATTTAAAATTCGAGATTCCAATAACTTGGTCAATTTCGAGTATATATTTTTAGTGCAAGCAAACATGAGAATATTCTATTAAATGTGTCTTAAAATAACGTGTCAAAAAAGTTGAGTTTAGTTTTTTCCGCAAAACGTATTTTCGTCCAAAACTAGTATTTTTATACATTTTCCCGGTCAGAACTACGTATCTAATATCAATCATTGAAAAAATACTGATAATTTTTAACTTCTCCACTCATCCTGTACAATGCACGATTCAGATTTTTTTTATCGACATAGTTACTTGTAATATGTATTTTTCTTAACCTTTTCAATAGGTTTGAAAAAATTTTTAAATTGCTTTCATTCTGAAATTCATGCAAATAAATTATAATTTGTTTGGTATTTTATTGAGTAAAAAACTTACTTCTATGCAAATATTTAGAAAGAATCTTTCTTGGTTGAACTTAGCCACTAAAAGTGTTATTTGTGTGCAATTTTTAAATAATCAGAATTTAATTAATTTATCTTCAAAAGTGTTAAATTTGAAAAAAAAATTAAATATATTGATAAAAATTAAATTTTTGCAAAAAATGAAGCCACATTATGATGGCACTTAATTTTCACTGAGGGGGGTGGCATGCCTTTAACAGACAAAATATTTCACTGAGAAACAGTTGTTAAATAGTTTTGAAAATTTTTAAACATCATTAAGCAATTATCCTTAATAGTCTTAAATCAAAAATATTTTTAGATTGACTTGAATTCATAAGAGCCTTTCTCATATTAATTTCTAACGGGGGCAGACTTATGAATTTACAGTTTGTTTGAAAATTTACTATTTGAGAATCAAAAGGTATGTTTGCGAGTATTCTTCTAATTTTATCTGTAATAACTGACTGGAAAATTTATATACAACGGAAATTATGTTTTTATTTCAAAGAATTATCACATGAGAGTAGGATTGGTTTTTATTGCATGAACATCAGTGGTTTTTTAAACTGAGTCTGTGAAAAATATTTCACAAAATCAAATTAAATCAAAAATTTACTAAATCAGATTGAATATTGTCATATATGTTGAAAGTTAAAATCTCTTTAAGCATTTTTAAAAATTTGTGAGAAAGTTTAAAAAATTATTAATTCCATATTTTCTGTTGAGGCGATGTATCTCTTGGACCCGCCCAGCTTGCATCCCTTTTAGTTACATTCATATTTCAAAGAGGTTTCGTTTTGTATTTTGTCTAAACTTAGGTTCTGTAAAATTTTTTATATAGAAGATTTCATGAATTCATCAATTTTTCATGCAATAGGCTGAAATTGTATGAATATAAGATTTATTTTTAACTGAAGATAATTTGGAAAACAACTTGTATTTATCTTAAATTAATTTTAATCTATATCTAAAGAATGTATCTGTGAATCCAATTAAAGTTAGCCTTGTTAAGTTCAATAATTTTAGTCGAGCTCTATCTTGGATTACATTTCAGTACGAGGATTACTCGTGTATGTGAAAAAAAAAAGGGCATGTTGTGGAAACTTTGTTTTTGTTTATTTTTCGAATGAAAGAAATATTTTTATGCAAATTTTCACATGTATATTTCTAATATTTGTTTTGATAGTTCTTTTTTTTCAATCGGATTCTGATATTCCGGATATCTTGATGTTCTTATTAGTTTTTCATCAATCTAAAAGTTGAAAGACGTGTGCTGTATCTTTGAGTGAAAAAGTTTGTGGGTTCGCTGCCATTTCCGCCATAGATGTTTGTAATGGTTCGGAATCCACTTAAAACTGTAGGACGCGGTCGAATAACTCGTTGTGTACAAAAAGTGATCGTAAATTGCCAAATCAACCCAGCAATAATTTTTTTTTTCTGTCCGGAAGTTTCATGGTGTAAAAATTTGGAGAAAAGCGCCATTTATCAGATGTTAACCTCGCCAATTAAATAAACAAAGGAATTACTCTTTTTACATTACCTTCTTATAAAACGCGCAATTCGATTTCTTAAATAAACTGTTCCATTTTTGTAAAATAACTTTAAATTTCTAGATTTTGAGAATTAT
This sequence comes from Latrodectus elegans, assembly GCA_030067965.1. Lineage (NCBI taxonomy): Eukaryota > Metazoa > Arthropoda > Arachnida > Araneae > Theridiidae > Latrodectus > Latrodectus elegans. The sequence goes on from CM057817.1 coordinate 57,182,489, forward strand.
GGTTGGTTGGGTTTTATGGCGCAATGCCCAAAATTGGACATGCTGCGCCAAGAAATATATTTCTGATATTTTCTGGGGTTTTTTTTTCCTTCTAATTATATATTTTTTCTTCTAATTTTATTATTTTATTTCTAGTTTTTATTTTTTAAACCCAAACAACATCAAAACTTTAAAAAACAAAAATCAGTGTATATATATATATTAAAATCCAATTATAAAAATATAAAAGGAAAATCAAAAATATATGTATAATTTTAAAATTTAAAACAATAATTAAATATAATGTAAAAAAACCTATTGCTCTCAAAAAGGCAAATATGTACCCCAAGCAGATCAAATAAGGTTAAAATATCACAGTTAAAAAAGAGTAAATGGTATTGGTTAAAACATGGGCATGAAATTAAAATACGATACACAGTGAAAGTTTCATCACGCGTTTCACACCAAGGATTTAATACTAGTTTAGAAACAAATGTCTAAGTGTGAGACGTGTGTGTCCAATACGAAGGCGAGTTAATCTTACATCAGCACTTCGTATCGGTAAAACTTAATGAGGTGATGCATGGAAATATGGCAAGTAACTTATTATTGATGCATGGAAATATGTCACGCAATTTATTATTGACCTGCATGTTCCATGACTCCTGCCATAGAGAATAGATTAATATTTTAACATTTCTTCTCATGTCAGACAAAGGAACTGATGGAAGACATGGGCCAAATGCAAATTTAGCAGCTGTATCAGCCTTCTCATTGCCATCGTGACCTACATGACTTGGGTTCCAGCAGAAAATGTCATATCCCTTGCCAACAAGGGAATCTAATGCTCAGAAAATTCTTGACACAACAGGATGGCAGTCAAAACTACTGTTCCGCAAAGCTTCCAACACACTCAAACTGTCAGTGCACACACAATATTTAAAAGTATCACTTGTATTCGTCTGCTGAAGTGCTTGGTAAATAGCAGTAGCTTCAGCAGAGAAGATGGAGCAGGACAAGTGGAGGCTGTAGCTAAGAGTATTGTTTTCAATAACAACAGCACAACCAACATGTCCTGTAGATTTTGATCCATCGGTGAAAATTGGTATGTACGTGGAATACTGACAGCGATGTGAGGCATACAGCTGCTGGAAAACAGTAGTTGTTGTGTCTGATTTTCTGTAACGAGCAAAAGGATTGATGATTTTAATCTCTGGATCATACCAAGGTGGATGTGAGAGATGGTCCGTTTTGTCAAAACGGACATCACATAGATCTGAATATAATAAGTTGGACTTTGTCCGAGTGAGAAAAGGTGGAATGCTGTATGAACGTGCGTCATACAGCCTCATTAATGCAGGAGCAGTAGTCATGGAACGTAATGGATGATGAGGGTCTGACATAAATTTTGCATTATAATTGAGAGACAGCTGCATTCGTCTCGGGTATAAAGGCAGTTGTTCGCAAATCACATATAGACTCTGGACTGGTGATGTGCGGAATGCGCCTGAACATATTCTCAAAGCAGAGTGATGTATTGTATCCAATTTGTACAGAACAAAAGACCTGGCTGATCCATACACAACGCACCCATAGTCAATACGAGATAGAATTAATGATTGGTAGACACGGAGTAGTGTCGTGCGATCAGCACCCCAAGATGTATAAGAAAGCATTTTGAGGATATTAAGCGATCACACGCACTTCTTCCGCTAATGAAGCACATGCGGAAGAAAATTTAATTTTCGGTCTAAAATTATGCACAGAAATTTTATCTCGTTGACAACAGGGATATAGGTGTATTGTTGATGCAGATAGTAGGATCATTATGTAGGCTAGTCTTCCTGCAGAAATGGACACAATTACTCTTGCCAGGAGACAATGTATGGCCATTTTCAGCACACCATGCAGCAAGCTTGTTGACTGTTGTTTGTAGTTGTCTCTCAGTTAAACGCGTATGTTAGATCCCTCACATGATATCTGCAGGTCCTCATCATAAAGCGTGCCATATACGGGAGGTGAGATTTGATGGAGGATGCAACTGATGTAAAGGTTAAAAACCGTCACACTTAAAATAGAGCTTTGGGGCACACCCTCGGCTTGAATAAAAGTATTGGACAAAACTGTTCCAATACGTATTTTAAAAACACGGGAGCGTAAAAATTTTTTTAGAAATATCGGAAGATTACCCCGAAAGCCAAAATCATATAATGAACGGAGAAATCCGTATCGCCATGTATGGTCGTATGCCCTCTCGATGTCAAAGAAAATGGAGATCAGGTGCTTCCTCCGCACAAAAACATTGCGGATTTGGGTCTCCAAATATGTGATATTATCGAGAGTGGATCTCCCTTTACGGAAGCCACTCTGATTAATATGTATACATTTATTTTTTTCTAAGACATATACGAGACGGGCGTTGACCATACGTTTAAGAATCTTACACAAGCAACTCGTCAGAACTATTGGTAGATAATGTGAAGGATCCTTACTAGCGTTAAGGATCGGAATCACTATTGCTTCGTTCCAAAGTGATGGGAATTTGTCTTCAGTCCAGATCCTATTGAACAAAATCAGCAAGTTCAAAATTGAATCTGGAATTAAATGACGAAGCATTTGATAGCTGATTCCATCAGGTCCTGGACTGGTATTATTGGCCTGCTGTAATGCTCTCTTCAATTCCAACATCCGAAATCCGCAGTTGTAAGACAAAGCTTGTCCCTGGTTGAAACGAATTGGTGTTCGCTTAGCACGACTCTTTGTCGTTAAGAACGAAGGGCTATAAGAGTCGATGCTTGAGACGCTAGCAAAGGTTTCACCAAGGACGTTAGCGATGTCCTTAGGAGAAGAGTATACAACAGCTCCGGATTTCAAAATAGGAATGAAAAATTCTCTATATATTCCATTGGCTGCTTTCACTTTTCTCAACAACTGCTTACTGGATGTGGAAGAAGTTATTGAGGATACATAGCGACACCAGGATTTCTTCTGACTTCGACGGCAAGCTCTGCGATCTAATGCTTTTGCTCTCTTAAAGGCGATAAGATTCTCCGTTGTGGGGTATCTTCTAAATAACTCCCATAACTTCCTCTGTTTCTTATAGGTTTTCTGACATTCATCATTCCACCAAGGTTTGCAACGCCTGAGTGGTATAATATAAACTACAGACTGTTATTAAGCATGTTGTGTGAATTCTCACAGCTACAGCCTATAGTGTAGTATTAAAAGGTTGGGCAGTGCTAGGAAAATTATTTGATGTTAATATACAAACACCTCCAGACACTGCACCATCATCACCACAGTCTTTTGTAAACCCACGCATGGAAAAGTTATTGTTGGACTTCAGGAATGTTTCCTGAAGTGCAACACATGAGGGGTTGTAGGTGGAAAGTACAGACTTGATGTCATCTTGATGGGAACGCAAACCATGGCAGTTCCAAGAAACAAAGGAAGTTATTGTTTAACTTGAAAAGCTCCTTTCCCGGAGCTGGAAAGCGTGTCGTCTGACATCTCCTCAAGCGATAAGTCTTCGTCCGAGGGACTTAAAAACCCGAGGGACGTAAATTTCTTGCTTATTAAATCCTTTTACTATCTAACCATTTTTTACATTGTTGTTGTCGTGTGCCAACTAGTCTGGCATTATGGGGAGCACTGCTCCACTTTACCAACTGAAACCATATTATAGGTGTGTAATACGACTTCCTCAGTACACACATGCGATAGGTCCCGTTAATAGGATAGGCAGACATTCACAACCCATTTATACAAAGACAGGATAAACAGAGAGAGAAAGTACGTCCATCCTGGGATTCGAACCCAGGATCTCTCCATCCGCAGTCTAGTGGCATGCTGACCACTAGACAATTTGGGCGGCCAATTTTTACATTAAATTATGAAAATACTAGAATAATGGTGGGGGGGGGGTCATTTTTGGGCAAACTATTGTACTAAAATTACTTTATATTTCATCGGGAATATTTTATCAATGACAATGACATTTAACAATCATAATAATATGCTTCAAGCGTCCATCTCGAACCTAAATGATTAGCACTCTAGCCCTCATTGAACGGTTCGTTGGTTTGATTTCCACCTCGGGCTTAGGTGTTTGTAGTGGCTCAAAATTAATTTTACACAGTAAATCCAAATCATATTAGCTCTTTGATGCAAAAAATTGGCGTCAGAGCGACTCGAGACCAACAATTCAATGAAAACAAATTACGAATTAAAATTTTTGAGTCAATTCACGTGAGAAAGAAATTACATTGAATAAATAAACTCCTCTTTTTACAGAAAAACTGAACTGTTAGCTAAATTTGAAAAAGTAACAATAATTTACCTCTCCAAATGTACTTAAACTTAAAAAAAAAAAGAGTTTTAAATCTATCGTACATATTTAATATTTTCATTAAATAAATAACTCGTAATTTACAGTATTCATTTTATTAATCCCCGCATTGAAATATGAGACACCTCTTGCCCAATTCAAATCCATGGAAAGTGCCTAAAAAGTTTCTACGTTTGCACGACAAATGAAGTGCGATGCAGTTTTTTTTTTTTTTTTTTTTTTTTTTTTTTTTTTTTGGATTCTTAACTTGGATGGATAACGTTGGACTCCTCGACTTATTCTGCGTATATCACGATATTTGTAATCACACAGATTCGTCTGGAGATAAAATATTCTCAACCTCTATTTTATATATATATATATATATATATATATATACCAATGCTACTTTAACTCCTTTTGATGTTTGTGTCTTGCATCTGTAATATTTATCTATTCTTATTAATTATCTATTCTTTTAATTATTTTATGTTTCAAAATTCTTTACACTGCCACGTGCTATTGATTATGCATTGGATTTTTTATTTTATTTTATTTCATTTATTTATTTATTTTTTATGAAATTTTCATTTTTCCTGTTTCTTATATTAATTTATGTCAATTTTTCAAAATTTTGTTCCTTTTTCATCTGTTTGAAGGCTTTGAGAACATTTTAATTGTATATAATTCGTTCTTTTAGAATATTATCTTGCTACTATTTTGCAAATACTTTAAGAATTTACATTGTTAAATTAAATAGAGTTATGCTATAATTTAATTTTTCTTCTTCAATTGCATTACAGCCTGATACTGCGTAAGGCCGTCTGCACAAGCTTCCTCCTACGGGCCCGATGAGGCGCTCTGATCCTCCGACGGTTAATTTTTAATGCCGTTAGATCTGCTATATAATCCAATCATCTTGTCTGAAATCTTCCTTTTTCCTAACGTCCTCTGCATTTGCAAAAGTCACCCTTTTTTTACGCGGTCAAAGCAGCCACATCTAAAATTATGCCCAAGCCATTTGATACAATAAGATTAAAGGACTCCTACTATATTAGATTGTTTCTTTTTCTATAAATTTCATGGTTAAACAAAATTTTCCATTTTTCTTTTTTTTATAATAGAGCCCAAAAATGTTTTCAGAATACTTTTCTTTCAAAAATTAAGTCTTTCTTCAAATGTTTTTGTTAATGGTCAACTTTCATTACCATATAAAATGATAGGTCTGATAAGAATTGTATAGAAATGAATTTTTGTTTTGTAATTTAAGAATTCACACTCTAAGTTTTTTAATTCATAAAAACATTGTTAACTCTAAATGATCTATTGTGAATTTCAAGTTTAATATATTATTATTATTTGAAATGATTTTGTACCGAGATACTTAAACTGACCAACGATTTACAAAGTATAAACTTTTACTTGCAGTGAGAGGCAATTATGTGCTCTACTTGTAACTTATAAAATATGTTTTATCATTACTGATTGTTAGTCCAATGCTTCTGGCTGCAGACTCAAGTGAAACCAAAGACTCAACAACAACAGCTTTACTTCAAAAAATTAATGTCAGTGTCATCAGCGTATGCCAATATCTGCCCTGATCTCTGAAAAATGGTGCCTATTAGATGTAGTCCCGTCATCACTAACAGTTTTTCTAAGGTGATATTAAAAAACATATGAACAAGGGTATCACCTAGTCTCAATCCTTTTTCCAGTTTACTCTCCTTCGTGTCATCTGGAGATGTCAACCAGTTTTCTAAGGAATCCATATTCAAGCATTGCATCAAATAGTTTATCACAGTAAATGCTATCGTAAGCTGTCTTTAAGTCAATAAAAAGTTGAACTCTATGAATATTATATTCAATGATTTTTTCACAAAAATTATTTAATGCAATGAGTTTGATGAATAAAAGATATATCTACTTATATTCCACATTTGTATCAGAAAATAATTTTAATTGCTTACGTGGTAATAATCTTATGATATAAAATATGGGAGGTTTTAAATGCTCCATTTAGTAGAGTAATGCCTAAATAATTACAACATTCCGAGACATGTGGCAGTAATTTTTTATAAATGAGAAGACATGTTAAACTTTCTTCCCATTCAATGAACATCTTCTCCATTGCACATACCTTAAAAATAATTTTGAATTGCCTCGTTCAGCTTGAGTAAGTTAATAATTATACAAGTTCTGCATTAATATCATCTGATCCTGTGACTCAATGTTTATTTAACTTCTTAATCGCCTTCCTCTCTTCAAATAAAGATAGCGCATCCTGTTCCAGCCCTTGATCTTTCTCAGTTATATCCATAGTGATAATCGGATCAGTCTCCTCCCTTGAGAAATCACTTCTACGCGGAAGGTCTCTGAAGAACTTTCCCCATCGTCTTAGCATCTCATTTCGATTTATGTGAGGTATATATATATATATATATATATATATATATATATATATATATATATATTGTGCTATTTAAATGATACTTGAGTCCATATTTTTTTCTATTAATTACCCATTCTTATGAAATAGGAATTAATATTTTAAAACCATTTACAGAATTACGTGGGATTGACTGTGTATCGCAGTATTTCTTTTATTAACTTTTCATATTTCTTTTTTATGTATATTAATTTTTCAATATTTTTGTTTTTCTGTTACATTGCTTTTTAGAGTGAAAGTTTGCGGGTTCTATCCCAGTCACTCTTCGAAAGTCATATCGCAATACACATTGAAAAGCTTTAGATGCTTTGCCTATCCCCAACACCGTGTCAAAGTTATGCAGATTGGAGTTACCGTTATAAAGGCGAATCCTGTATCTTGAACAACAAGAGTGAGAGGTCGTAGGCTCGATTTCAGCCATTCAGCGGTCGTTCATTTAAACAACGGGGAATGGATGCTACACTTCTCAGCTCTGCATGCAAGTCTGTCGCGGTAGATGCTTGGGAGTTTTCCGGGTTTCTTCCAAACCATTCGTGAATATGACCCCCTATTATGAAAAGTCTCCCTCAAGGCCAATTGGATACGAAAATGCCTTCCAATATCCGTGGGATAATAGGTAGTGCAGGGTCAGCATGATATAGATTGAATGCCAATCTTAAATTTCTAGAAACAGTGAATCACGCCTGTTGCAATTTTTATTTTAAACGTTAAAAAGACATACCATTTTCATTTGCAGCATTTTATCAATATTGCATTACTGATTATTATATCTGAATAGACTGAATATTATATCCTGATATGTCTAATTTTGAATATCATATTTTAAGCAGTGACATAAACTATATATGGAACTGCGTGTATTTTCATATAACTGAATTCAACTTAAAACTTGTTTTTCCAAATAATCAACACACATTATTTGAATAACTATAAAAGAATTATGTTTATTCTTGCGTAAGTTAGATTTTTGAGACACATAAATGTGTTAAAAAAGAAAGTCATTAAGTGTTAAATTATTTTGAACGGTTTGGTTATCCCTCTACGGTCATTTGTACAAGAGGGCTCATTCGACCACGGCCTTCAATCTTAATCGGATGTCTAAGCACTGATGACAGTCACTCAGGAAGTGAAAATCGAATCTACTACTTTTAAACTAAAGGCCAGAATGGTAACAATAAGTCATCAAACTCGGCACATATTTTCAAATTAAGAGAGAATACTACCTAAATAGCAAAATAGCTTGGCCCTATATTGGCTAATCGTGGCTTAGTCCTGGACCAGTATTGATGGTCTATATTGGGCCATTTCTGGATGGTCTACATTTCGTTATATAGCATCAATGTGGGCTGCCTAAATAGGGCCAAGGTTGGCAACCTACATTGGATTAATGTAATCAGAAAAGGTAGGACATACCTTAGCTTATTGGTTTGTCTACATTGTATATAGCTCATAATGATAACATTTTATTACTAAATTAGAGGGTTAAGTTACTAAATTAGAAGGAGAAGCTATTTTAGATTATTAAAACAAGTACGAATTGTTTTCATTTAAAGCTGTATTGGATCTTACACGAGTAAAATAATTGTCATGCTTAAAAAGTATTATTTTGCATTCCATTTTGAAAATAAACACAAGTGCCAAAATTGTTATTCTTTTAAGCAATATGTGAATAATTTAGCAAAATTTATCAATTATATGATGAAAATCAGATTATGTTGAAATTAAGAAAGAGATGTGAAGTAAAAAAACAAGTAAATGTTTACTACTTATCAAATTGTGAAAATATGAACGATTTATCATATAAATCTAATTCTTGTGCATGAAATATTTTAAATAATCATATTAGCAATATATTAGTTTGATCTGCTTAATACTAAGAGAATCACGCATCTACATCATTAACACAAACTCAATTTTTGTATAAAATCCCATTTTTATATTTTACCTTATTTTTATATTTCACTATAGAAATGGCTCTTTTCTATTAAATTAAAATGTAAATTTTGTTTTTTACAAGACACTAAATTGAGAATTTATACTTATATAATCTTTCTACTTATGTCTTTAATGAAAAAAAAATTCATCTTACATTTCTAACAGATAATGAATTGCTGCACATCTAATAGAAAAGTATCAAAATTTGTATTACACTTATTTAAAAATATTCAGTTACTTTACTGTGTATGTGTTTCTAAGTATTTAAACTTTAGTTCACATCTCGCTGTCAGACATTCAAATATTTTTTTTCTTTTACATAAGAAAATAAAAACAAACTCGTGCATAAATAAAAACAAACTCAATCATTATTTGTTAAGTATTCAACATTAATTTTGAGCAAAAGCTGGCCAGTTCTAGAAATATTCTATCTTGAAAATATTAACTAGACAGCAGAAAAATTTATTCTAAAACTTTTATTTTACAAAATGCATATACTTTTGCAATATAAATAATACATGGTATTTTTTCATATTTTCAATTCAGCTTTAAATGTTTCTCTTCACAATAATAACTAAAGATGCTTCTTCAATAAAATTGGTTAGGACTCAAACAGCCCCTATAAATTTATAACAATAACAAATTATAAGAATAATACTTTTCCCACATGCATACATGATATTTAAAAAGTAATCAAAGTTCTTTTCTTTAAGTGAAAGTAATTTTTTAATTTTACAAAGCTTCAAGATTAAATTTATTGGATATGACATCAACTGTTGACTCTTTCAACAAGAAGCATATGATCTTATTATATGCAAATATTAAATTATATTAATGTAACTGTTTATTTCAACAATATTTGTTACCATAAAAATTTTTATTGAAATGAATAATTGAAAGTAAAACATTCTATGATGAAGATTTTTGGACAAGTATAGCACTATTCTGCAAACGGCCACTAATTTAATGTCCAACATATAAATATCAGAATTTTCTTTGTATTGTATTTTGACTTAAAAGTTGGCATTAATATTATGAGGGATCTAGATTAATGTATCACAAGCTCCGTAATGTGTAGAGCTAGTGTTCTTTTATTGTGTAACTGTACATAAAATAAAAATGTGCAATTTTCCATATAAACAACTTTCAATAGGATATAACTTTAATACATGTTATAAGAGGAATACAAAGCTGCCATTAGTCATAACTATGAGTAATAATTAATCATAATAAGTAAATTACATAACTGATATATTGATGTACTTTTAGGCAAAGAATACAGAAATTCATGTCATATCAAAAATATTTCATACTGTTTGGAAAGGAATAATTTCCACTGTTTTGTATTTTCAACAGAAATTTGAATCCAAACTATTCTAATATTTGTTTATGATTTTCAAAAGAACTAAAAACTAGAAATTACTTACAAATATAGCTTTGGTAGTTATTTTGAATATTCGGAGTAATTTATTAATCAGACTAAAACTTCTATAGTAATACTAAAATTAATAACAGTTTGAATTCTAAATAAGTTTTATTAATTTATTATTCCTTATTAAATAGAAGTCATACGAGAAATTCAAAGTTCAGTCTGTACAAGGTGGAAATAAACTAAAATTTATGCGACTAGGAATTACAAATGTAAGTACTTGGCTCCATTTTGGAAACAGTTACTAATTAATACCCAACATATGAATGTTAGATGGATTATTAAGAAGCTCTTTTTCAAATATTTTCGTTTGATTGGGTAAACAATTTTACATTTTCAAAACATTAAAAATTGGCAGGGGCTGAGCGCATCAGTAAATAATGAATTAAGAATTTAAAAAGGCAACAGGACCACTATAAAAGAGAAAAATCTACTACTTTATTTTTATAACCCTGGAATAAAAATGAAGCCATGATTATAACCAAAATATAACTACTTGCATATGATTTGTAAATTCTATAAATTAGCACTTGCTTTTAATTTCTCATCAAAAGTCCTAGTCTTTGGATTTTCACCACATGTGTTCCCCAATATACAATTCTATATGATGGCAAGGCATAAATGTTTTTGCTTTCAACTTTTCACATTTCATCTATTCAAAGTGCGGTGAAATTTGGTAAGTTAAGACAAATAAGCCTACCGTTTGAAAAAATTTATGATGGAAATTAACATGCAAATAAGTCAATGAATGTATCATATTGAATTTAAGGATATCTTCATTGTTAATGAAAACAATGAAAACAAAATTCTAACCAAAATTTAACCATTGTTGCCTACAGATTAAAAAATTTAACCATTGTATCAAAATATATATAAGTAATTTACCAATAAGTAACTCAGAAATTAAATAATGTTGAATAATATGTTGCAAATAATTCTTATTAAATGAAATATAAAAATTGAAAAAAATATGGTCTACAATGTAAAAAGATACAATGATATGTAACTTACTGACGACAGAAATAAGTTAAAACATTTTTAGTAATTTATTTATCCAGTAAGATTTTTAGTACATTATATAGATAAAATTTAGTAATTTAATTATTAAATACAGTTTTTGACACTTACATTTGATTTAAAAATTAATATAATTTCCCTGCATAATGAAACAAGTTGGAATTTAAGGCTGTTTTTTAATATTTACAAGTAACAGACAATTGTTGCCTACAGATTAAAAAATTTAACCATTGTATCAAAATATATATAAGTAATTTACCAATAAGTAACTCAGAAATTAAATAATGTTTTGATAAAGAAATTTCTAACCAAAATTTCAAATATAAAACATAACTTTACTTAAGAAGTAAATCGAATCGAAACTTTTAGTATTATAAAAAAATGTTAAAAAACACAGAATAAAAATATGATATATTCCCCATACATAAATGCAATGAAGATTATGGGAAAAATAAATACAAATCCAAGGAATAATGCTATGAAGTCAAATAAATTGTAGAAGAATAAAGCTTAAAGCTTTTGAATAATGTTCTTAAAATTGATAAATTTTTAAAAAGTAGAAATTTTCATGGTAAACCAAACGTTAGAGAAAACTTACAAATCAGCAGCCTTTTCAAATCGGCTTTTAATGTAATTTTAAAACATAACTTTACAGAAGTATATAAATAAATCAAATGGAAAATATTAATATTATGGTATTATAAAATACAGTATAGTTATATTACATACATAATTACGTAACTAATAATTAAAAATTACTGATAAATATACCTTCAGATATTTGATAGTTATTTTGAATATTTCAGAGTAATTTATAAATCAGAATGAAACTTCTGATGCAATACTAAAATTAGTAACAGTTTGAATATTAAATAAGTTTTATTAATTTATTAAATAGAAGTCATACGCTCAACTCAGTTCAAAGAGTACAAGATGCTGTAAAGTTTAAAGAGTACAAGATGCTCTCAGAACTACAAGTTCAAAGAGTACAAGAGGAAAATAAACTAAAATTTATGTCAGTCGCACAGCAAGGAATTCCAAATATAAAGTACTTAGCAACATTCTTGAAAAGTTACTAATTGATGCCCAATTACTAATTAAATGTTAAATAGATCAATAAGAATATATTTTTTAAATATTGTACTTTGATTGGGTGAAAATTTGATATATGGTGTAATTTGATATAAATACAATAATGATCTCTAACTTATTAACGACACAAATTTTATTCAATTTTTTTTGTATCATGGGGGAAAAATACTAAAATTGAAGGGCATCTCTAGAATGCAATGAATTTAAATTACAAAAATGGCTCTATTCGAATAATATTTCGTAAATGCATTTGTAAGAAATCTATGTGATTAAATCAATGAAGGTATATACTTGTACAGCCTAATTATAGCTCTTTTTGTATGTAAAACAATAACATTGGATTTTGGAGTAGTTTCATGGTTAATAATATACAGAACATTTGCAAATAAAAAATAAAATATATCTAAACATTATTTTGATTTCTATTATAATTTAAGTTCAAATAGAAAACATATTTTCATGGTAACCAAGCTTAGTTATGACAAATATAAGAATAATCAAACTTACAAACGCCGTGACTTTTGAAAATATCCTTGATTAAGAAAGAAATTAAAGGTTTGTTTATAAACAAAAAATAAAACAGTAACGACTAATTTCAAGAATCGAATGATATAATGAAATTTAATCTTAATTTGTTAGTAAATTTTTAATAAATGAAAACGCAATCAAACAATTAAGAAAAATACACCGCTATATTGGATTTAACTTGCTATAATATATTTGGATAAAGTCTTGGTTACCTTTATAGGACCAATAGTGGCTTATCACGGCATACTGGGAAAAACTATGCAACCCCTATCATTCCAATATTGCTTATCTTGGTACTTTCTACATTGGAGATACCTTGGTCCCCATGGTAAGACCAATCTTGACTCATCTTGGCATACATAATATTGGGGATAATGTGGCTCCCGTTATCGGTCCATTATTGGGTTTATCATGGCATTCTGTGAATTAGGGAAAATTTGACGCACATCATTAGTTCATTATTGAGGTTATCTTGGCAAGTTTGCCGATATTGGACTGAGCAATTTTGCTACGTGGGTAGTATTCTTCCTCAAATCACGATTCTGAAAATTGTTATTTAAAAGCAGTTTCATGAGGGTAGGGGGTGGAATATGATTAATATATCCCTTTGTAGCAATTGCAGTAAGAAATTTCTTATAAATCTCTAAAAAGTGAAAACCAGTTGAGTTACAAAACTATCTGATTTAGTATGAATTTCTCATTGAAGCAATAGATTGTTCATGCAATAATTTCAATCACTAGGAATTTAGTAAGAAAAATATACCAGGTGATTAATGTGAGGTGTTCAAAGCCCTCTAGCAAGTAACGAAGGCGACGAAACGTAACATAGCTAGTGGTGAGCGTACATAGAAGAATGCGAGATAATGATTTCTAAAAAAATCAATTCCAAATGTTTGAGCGTACACAGAAGAATGTGTCGTTTCTTAGTGATGTTTTGCAGTTGCAAAATACAGATATATCAGAAAAAGGAATGGATAAATTAAAAATTAAATAATACGTGTTAGTAGTATAACAATAACTGTTGCATCTTTCATCCTTTCGTGAGGTGCAGTTTCAGTGGATACCTTTCCAGGTTGATATACATGGCAATGAGAGAGTACATATTTTGGCTAAAGGGTGTGCTGGTGGACCGTTAGACATCCTTAGTAGCAATTCAACACTGGGGTGGTGATTGAGTTAACGACTTGAACCAATGGAAACTCAACGGTCCCTGTGCGGTAATAGAGCATGAAACAGAGCACTATTTGTCACTTCGGCCGGATAGTGGCTGCGATATCCCCGCCCGTTCAGTTGAAGTGCACGGTGTGATGAGTTTATAGTATATGGCCCGGTGAGTTTTTTTAAGATTCGATGAAAAGGGAGCGAGTGAGGTGATGATATTACGCCATTCATTTTTGCATTCCACTCGTGTAGCAATGTTGTTGTCTGGCTTAAATAGCAAAAATATACTATCGTTTAAAAATAATTTAATAGTGTATTTTTGTTACTAAGCCGGACAATATTGAGAAAAACACATTTTAATTATGTGCATAAGTTTTTTCAAGCATAAAAATGCTTGTCTTAAAAGGCAGTTTTTTTTTTTTTTTTAAATAGTTTTGAATAAATTCGAATTGTAATAAAAAATTCAGATAGTACACTTAACTGAAATTAATATATGAAACATATTTTACCTATCATCTAATATTGTTTCTTCTTGGAAATATCAGTATTTTCAACAATTTTTATTGAAGGACACGCAATTAACATTGAATAATTATAGTACTAGAAAATTTGCTTTTATTTATTTATTTATTTATTTTTTTTTTTTTACTAACAGAAAAACTCCAATAAATTTTGTTTGAGACATTATTTATTAAGATTTTTTTAAATAATTTCCAATTTAAAAAAGAATGAAATTTGAATTAGCAGATTGTAAATTGTTATTATTTTTAAATATTTTTTTAAATTTTACAATGAATATTTAATTGTAAAAATCTGAAAAAAAAAATTGTTATTGCTCCTATAAGACATGTTTTTTAACAAGTCTTTATAAATTCATTCAGAAGTTTGGGGTTTTAAAGATTAAAATTATAAGTTTTCACATTTAGTTCTTCCAATGTATTTGTAACAATAGGTATACACGTATTGTTACAAATACATTGGACACAGAGCATATCTAAACAAGAGATTTTGAAAAATTTTAAATAGAAAATTGATTCTATTTTAATATAGAGCACAGACAACTTTTTTTTTAATTATTTTAATTCATTTTTGATATTATTTTTCAGCAATTTTATATTAACAGCAGAAAAATTTATTTAAATATGAATATTCTTGAAATATTTTAAAAGACATATTTGCAAAGCTAAGGTTGATAAAAGAAACAAGTTACGAAGTTTTGGTAACAAGTGAATTAAATTTATAATTTTGATAAGATTAAAAATTCAGTTAGATTCTGAGATACAAGTGTTGCTATTTCATTGTATTTGTTAAATATTCATTAAACTCTCCATTTCAATATTTATGAACTTAATCACAAAAATAAAATGTTCACAAAAGATGAAGGTTTATTATTATTCTTTTTACATATTATATACATCAGACTGGGTTTTTTCGAAAGTTCTTTTTAAAAGTCCCCCATCTTTGTCAGAAGCACATAAGCCATTACTAAGTATATTGCTGTACATCAATATCTGTAGTACAGCTTTCATTGGCATTGAGTAGAAGCTACAAATAAAAAAATAAAGTAATATGAGAAACAAAGTAAGGTTAACTTTTCAAACATTTTTATTTGATACGATTAACATTAAATTACTTCTGAATAAATTCTGTCTAATATGACAAAATAATTTTAAACATTATACTGAAATGTCATGCAAATTTAAAGTTGTTAAAAGCTGATTAAAATTAAGATTTAAATTTAGAAGAAAAACTTATAAAACTTATTTATATAGACTCCAATTAACATTTTCATTTTGTGGTAAACGTCGCATTTAAAATATGCATAAACATATAAATACATAAAATGAAAAATAAAAACTATCCATTAATTTTTCATAATAAGTGACAAACACAATATAAACTAAAATTACATGCATTAAACAAAAGATAACAGAAGCATAATAAATATTGTGTTCTTATGATTTGTTACAATGGTTATGATCCTGAAATATTTAGATGAAATTAAATTAATAAAAATAAAATTTTAAATTTGAATTTAATGATGTTTTTTCATATATCACTATAACTTTTAAAATGTATTTCTACAAGCAGTTAGCCATAGAAAGCTTAAAAATAAAATCCTAACATGTTACCAAATTTTTAACATTCTGAAGGTTGGGAAATGGATGTTCTACACTTCTGCTTCCTTTCCAGCTATGCTGCTTTGAGGAATCATTTGTCATTAGTTCCATCAAAATTCATCTAATAATATCAATTGAGTTTGTGCCACCTTTATTAGTCAAAACAATCAGCTGAAAATAATAAATTTTTAGAAAGATCAACTTAACTTTAAGTTCTCCAACCATAATAACGATGTTAATGCTTATTTATCTATCAAGTAAATAGTTTTATATAGAAAATGGATGGTTTTCATCATTCCATTTTTATTTTCATTTTTATTTTGTATATTTTTTTATTCCAATAATTTAAATTGCTTTTAAATATGCATTTTGTCAGGAAAAATTCCAAGAGATGAAAAACCAGACCATATTTTTGGAATTATTTTTTTAAAATTATTTATTAAAAATTTACCTTAAATATAATTTTTGAGGTAATATGTAAATACACACTTCAATATCTACCAGTTTAAAACATGAAATTTGCACATTGTATGCATTGCGACCATGGTATGATTTGATTATTTTTGATGTAATGATATTTGAAATATTATTTTGCTATTATATTATACAGTATGTCTCTCTATACAAATTCTTTTTTAATATACAAAAATAAAATTTAAAATTGAACGATAAAAACAGATTTTACAAAATGAAAGGCTTATAAAAAACTGGGTTTTAAAAATAACTATATGAGGTTTATAGATACGTGGAATTTTTAATACTAAATGCAATGTAAAATTTATGATGAACATAACAATATATATGAAATATGAATAACTTAATTATGTCCAGAGAATACTATATTTGGTGACTGTTTTTATTGGATACAATTTTTCATTTGTTGTGGTTTCTGGAAATTTTTTTTTTTTTTTTTTTTTTTTTTTTTTTTTTTACTGCAGAGATTGTTATCAGCCATTTTGTAGGTAGATATCTTTTAGTGTTTATTATTATTTTTTATTTATCAAAATTCATTCTATAAAAACAATTATTTATATTAAAGTTTAAATACTCGATAAAATCGTGATAAACCCACCATTTCATATGTAACATGTAAATTTCTGTGATGTCCAGCTCAAGGCAATTTTTTAAATCATTTTTAGAAAATTTTAATCATTTTAGAAAATAATTATAAGTTTCAAATATAATCTTATTCATTAACTAAATGTTTAATATTTTTAAAATATAAGTATTTTGTTGTTTCAACCTTTAAATGCTGGAAGTGTTACTTCATGAAAATGATCACTAATGGTTATGAAATCAAAATATGGAATTCCTATTCATAATTTGGAGAGCTGCTTTCAAAAATTTATTTTTATTATTTTCGATGCAAGTCAAGAAATTATTGATATACATTTTTCTAGTTTTATGTTCAGCTATTTTCGATTGCTGATGGGAATTTTGTCTTCAAACATAAACTTGTCACCCCTATTTAGGAATATTATTCAGTTCATACCTATTTTTATAATGTATATGAAGTTAAATATAGTTACTCTTTAAAAATAAGTTAATGTTTACCTGAGGATTTGATCATTTTTAAGATCTTAAGACATATTTTACCCATTACCAATTTTGCTAAGAATAATAATACAGCCCAATTAACAATTAAGTCCCCCAAATTATAAAATACCAGTTCTTAAAATAATATTTGTTACGGTATTTTTCCAGTCTACCCCATCAATAACCCCAATAATGGGAATAAAAAATTGTAAATTAGTCCTAAATATTCCATTTTCATCGTGTATTGTTTAAACAGGTTTACACAATTTTTGAAAATACTAAAAATTATACAAACCTTTTTTTTTTCTGTTCAACAAACAGAAAAATTTATTTGTAAATATAAACATATTATAATAAATAAATGAATAACCAAGAGTTTTATGTATATAAGTATAAAAACTAATATTAATACACAAACTGTACATTGACCTATGCTGGAAATTAACTTCAACAATGTGGGACTAATTTCAAAAATCTACTGCAAATAGGCCAAAGATAAAATTATTTTTATGTGAAAAATAATATTATTATTCGAGATCTTAAATAAACATTCAGAAAAGGTAAATAATACTATGATTTTCAAATATGGCCGCCACGGATGCGTAGAACTATTAATAAGTCTGCGCATGATTTTACTTTCCTTCAATCTCAATGGTTAATGCCGCGGCCGCCGTCCAGCGACAACTCTATCAGCGGCCGACGACGGTGTCGCTCAGAATATGCGGTAGAAAAAACAGTGACCGTTTCATGTATACTTATCTTAAGTTACTGGGTACCGATCGCTGAAAAAATTCGGTGTAAAGTGAGTTACCAATGAAACCGATAAATGGCCACTATAATACATTTGAACCTTTGCTACTATGGATACCTGAGTCAATAACTCATTTGAAGCAGTTCTCAAGAACTAAAAAAAAAACTGTTAATGATTCATGGACAATACCACTTGTTTACCAATGGTGCAAGGTAAAGTGCTTTGGGGGCGCGTCATCACTCACGTGTTGCAGGCGGGGCTAGACAGCGATCACCAAGCTTATCAGTGGACACTTGAGATCTGTATCCTGTTCTTATGAAAAAAAGCTCTTCTCAGCCTGTTTGAAGTGTGTTGACCATCAGGCCACTTCTGACCATATGTTAGACTGTCTAGGGCTTTTTCAGCATTGATCTATTTACATGTCCAATTTGAGTACTAGATTTTCTGAGAGTGACGAATTTTATAGACCTGATTTTGAGTAGTAAACACAGGAGATATGCAACAACAATGCTTAACAATACTGATTGTTAACTAAGAATGAGATTTATTATAGGGAAAATATCGCTTAGATTTAACATTTATTTATTTGATTTTTGAATATCGACATCTTTTATCTCTTTGCGAACGTCGACCAAATTTCGTCACATTCCGACAAAAACATTACTTATTAGAATGATCTACACTTTATTTAAATTATGATCACAATTTATAATATATATATATATATAAATTAGGAAATAGAAATTAAAATTTATCTAAGGTGTTATTAAAATTTCATGCAAGTTGCTTTCGTTTTAATATAATCGCATTACAGAATTCCCGAAATGGTTATGTAATGTACACATGACTTTGCAGGGTCGATTGAATGTTAAATTTGAGATGGTAATTAATTCAAGATAATTTCTTACAAATAAGCTAATCTTCGTATCAATGATAATACTTTTGTACTGGAAATTATTTGTAGAGAATTTGTTTCACAAGATAATATTCTAAGGTAAGCATTTTTATTAAATTACTTAATAGATACATTGATACCTAAATTAATGAATAATTTTTTTTGGTTGCATAAATCTTGTTTTGTCATTAAAGTTTATCAATGTGTATTAATAAATTCTGAATATTAATTCTTTTGAGATACTTTTCAGTCTATCATATCCATGACTTATTCAAGCAATTGATTTTCGATTGATATTTATTTTGATTGATATGATGGTTATTTGATCAACAAAAATTTTCTAATATATTCGAGTTTAATTTTAGTGACCTTTTAATATTCTGTTCTGTGCTTATATATATATATATATATATATATATATATATATATATATATATATATATATATATATATATATAGCTTTCTTATTTTAAACTGTAGTATAAAGCCGTATCTTACAGAAATAAAATTTAAGTGAGTAAGTTACTTTATGATTATCTTTTTGCATATGACAGTAATTCATCTGGTACTCACCATTTGAAACAGATTCTGAACCATAGCATAAGAGTCGAACTTATGAACTTTTAAAGTCCTTAGCTCATACAGCTAACAACCCAATTTTGAGAAATATAATGCTAATTATACCTCAGCTTAAATTGTCTCTTGTGTAACAATATGATATTGTTATTCATTAATATAAGGTTATTATATGAGAGAAACAATGGGATAAACGCCATTACTTTGGGAGTATGATATTGATATTTTTAAATATGACCCAATTCGTAAACTACTCATTAAAATTTAATTAATTCTAATCATTCTGCTTTACATAAGCATATTATTAACTCGCTAACAATTTCTAAACATTACTTAAGATCTTTACAAAAGAAAGCCTTAAAGCACAACTTTAATTACCGACAAATCAACACTTTTTAATATAAAACATTGAACGAGAGTTTCACTTAATATCATTGTAAAAGCAGTAATATAAACTAATAAAGCAAAATCTTATATTATTAACACAAATGAAAACAAAATAACAAAATAAAAAGGAAAATAATATTAAATATAACAATATTAAAATTAGGTATGAGTAAATTGTATTCATAAATTAATATATTAAAATAAATTAAATTTTAGAAAATTAAAATCAATATGAATTAAATGTAGATTTTAACTAAATATCACTAAACAGGTAAAGAGGATAGCAAAATGAACTTTGTTACTCAAAGACCACTGTTTGCAGAAGAGTGAACTGTATGTGATAAAAAATAATAGGATATTTTTTCTAAACTTTAATCCTAAATGTGAGTTCAAATTAGATTTTTTAAAAAAATGAAATTAAATGAGAGTAGAAGAGCTAAATTTTTTTATATTTTAACTATTATAAAAGAAGTAATACAAATTAAAGATGTGAAAATTTGCTGAGCATTATTTTTAATGTTAGGTGGAGGAAGTTAAAATTAAATTTTAAGAGATTAAGTAGAAGAGAATGAAAATTAACAAAATATCATTATATAAGTAGTGATGCTAAGATAATGAGCCATTGAAGGTAATATATATATATATATATATATATATATATATATATATATATATATATATATATATATATATATATATATATATATATTGTTTGCGCATGCGCGAACATCACGTGATATTGTTTCGAACAAAGCAGATGAAACTTGTAAATTGAAGAGAACGGTTATGTTTCTCGAGCGGGAATTAATATGCATATCCTTTGTTACGGTTGCTTGTGTCTGTAATAAATAATTAAAAAAGACATTGGTCCGTCTTCTAAGTGAATGGTTATTATATAATCTAGCCATCTCTTAAAAGTAAAAAGACGTAATAAGCCTCTGAGTCTACAGTCATACCAATGAATTATGGATAAACTAAATCGGTTAAAAGGCGCTATCAAAACTTCGATAACGAAATTTGAAAATTTTGGGAAAAAACTATCTGAAACAGATTTATCGGGTACAATAGTGAGTGAATTGGAAGTTAAATCTAAAAAGTTGGTACACTCCAAAATCGCATTGATCATATTCGTGAGCAATACTACGATTTACCGAACATCAATGAAATTCTAGATGTCGAAAAAGACTTGGAAGATATTGAAACAAGACTGAAAAATTTCGCAATAAAGTTTAAACTATTTATTGATTCATTTAAGAACGTAAATTACTCTATTTGTTCAAATACTTCTTCATCAGAATAGCCAGAATCGTAAGTGAAAATTAAACTACCTGAAATACCACTCCCTATTTTTGCTAGAAAGTGTGAAGAGTGGTCTAATTTTAAAACTCAATTCGAACATCTTGTTTCAAATAATAAATATTTAAATGAAAAAAAAAAACTAAAAAATTATTTTATTTATGTTTTGAAAAAATTTGAATCATCTAAAGAATTAAGAAAGTTGGTTGACTGTTTGAAAAAATACAAAAACCTTAAAAGTTTTGAATTAAGATCAAAATTCTTTATCGGATGTTCTGTTAGTAAACATCGTGCTTCAAAAGCCCGATAAAGAAACAAGAAAGCAATTTGAGCATACTTTAAAATCAACAGAAGTTCCTACTTATGAAACATTAATTTCATTTTTAGAAAAAAGAAGCTCACTTCTTGAGAACGTAAATCGCAATCCTCTTCCGAAAAACATAAATAATTTCTCACCCCCGTCTAATAAAACAAAATCTTTGATGATTAACGCTAAACATAAACCCAAATCGAAATATTGCTGTGTATTGTATAATTATGATCATTCTTTGAATAAATGCCCTAATTTTCAAAAATCATATGTTAAAAAAATGTACGAAAAAGAGAAAAAAACTTTGCTCTTACTACCTTAATAAAAATCATACGCTTAGTTCTTACTATTCTCAAATATCAAGCTTTGTGTGTTCTAAACGACATCAATCAATACTTCATCGCAAAAACAGTGTGGCCAAAGATGGCGGTGCTGATGGTTTGACATTTGAAGAAAAGGCAGGTGATACTTCTTTTAGACAGGCGGAAACGAATTCAGCTTCTCCTAAGTGTGGTTTAATCAATAAAAATGAGACTGTTTCTATAATTTTCAATCTTTAAGTCAGGGCTGTCCAAACCACATTTGATGCAGTGACAGTACAAATTACTAAGCAGATTGGAGGGCTCCACAAATAATAAACGGTTTTTAAGGAAAGATTTAATAGCGTTTAATATAGTTACTATGTAACTGTTACTTTAAATTGTATTAGTGATTCATTAGTTTATCTTTTACAATCCTTTCAATATCAACATTAATATTAGTTGTTGCTAGACGCAGTGCGTGTGTGAGTTATCTGACAGTGATGATCTATATTTAGATTTTATAAAATTCATTGTGGAATACGCATTTGCACAAAGATAGGGACTGCCCATCATCGAATCCATTTTTAAGCCAAGATTGGTTAATTTGGGGAAACGCTAGCCAAGGAGCTTAAAAAATTCTATTCCAGACTCTGTCCTGTCTTGTAAAAGGGGTCTGATTGTAGGTCACATAATTCCAATTGATAATCCCTTTTTACACTTTCAACTGCAATTGTTAATGGATGAGTGAAAAGTCATATATCACTAATTCTTTAAAATCTGCAAATCTCTGCTCAAACTCCTCAATTACATCGTCAATGTACTTCAAGCGATCCTTAAAGGAACATCCTTTAAAATTTTCCATCTCTGTATTGTTCTTTGCAACTAGGAAAAAAAAAAAGAAAAGAAAAATCATTCTGCTCTAGTGACATTTTGAACAGTTTTAGTTTACTTCTAAAACCATTCAGATATCCAAACAAGTTGGCAATATTGTGTCTTTGCCTTGTAACTTCAAATTTAATTCGTTCAAGTGTTGTGCTATTTCAGTTGAAAATGCAAGATTAGTAAGGAATAAAGTATCTTGCATACAATTTTGCAGTTCAGAAGTGTCTGATTTTATTTCATTTTTTAGAAATAAAGGCATTTCTTTTAGTAAATAAAAAAAAAAGAATCCGTCAAGGCACCGCTTATACCGCCTCTTATTTCGGAGTGTAACAACAAATTTCCGTCACATCAATTTCACTTAAGAAATCTCTAAATTTTCTGAGTCAAAACTTTGTTTCCGCCTCTATTTCTTATTTTAACAACAACTTTCATGGCATTCGTTAGGCGCAAAGATTTCCACATAAGGCTTCCTTATGTATGATGCAGAGAAACACCGGGCAATTAATGCCATTTTCTTTAAGAAGTCCCATGAATCCTGTCACTGTTCCCGTCATAGTTTGCTCCATCAATTACAATGCAAGAACATTTTTGAAATCCTCCGTAGTCTATGACAGTTTTATTGACAGCTAGATACATATCTGCGCCTTTAGTTGTTCCGGGTAACGGTATCAAATTTAACATTTCTTCCGTAATAGTAAAATATTTTGCAATGAAACGAATAAATATTAATAATTGATTTATATCTGTCAGATCGGTGCTTTCATCCAAACATACTGAGTAGTATTCGCGATCCAAAATGCAATAACATAATTTTTTCGAAACATATTCGCCCATATCATCTATTCGTCGCGCCACTCTTTGGTGACAAAAGGTTACAGATTCAAACTTTTCGTCAACTTTGAGTGCATGAAGCGTTAAGCCATTGAAACTGCGCATTTTTTCATTAAAATCCCTTCACTGAGTAGTTTTTGTGCTTTGGCTAATAGTAAAGAAACTTCATATGACGCAGCCAAACTTTGTTCATTATCTGTACTTGCTTTTGAAAACATACTTGATTGATGTATTACTTTTTTTTTAATACTCGGCTACAATAATTTTTCTTGCTTCACCGATAAGTTTTTTTTACTTTTCTTCATGTAAAGTAGTATAGTGCCGTTTCTCATTGTATTACTTATTCTCTGCCAAAACTTGCATACAAATCATACACTGAATTTTTTTGTTATTCTTGCAGATCAGATGATCTAATTCCCATTTTTCATGAAATGCACAATTTTCATCACTTACTTTTCCCTTCTTCACAGACATTATGAGGCTTGTTATTTTGCTCAATGGAGCTCTGTTTAATTAAATCACAAATTTAAATTGACAAAAGAAATAAATGAAGGCTTCAATTACACACATCCAGTACGATTACTAAATAACTACTGCACAACACTGATCACGTCAAATGACAACTAATCAATGGCCAATGTTGTTTCCCCCTCCGATCGCCAGATGGTTAGCGGGGATCTAATAAATCAATCAGTTGCAATTTTAATGTCCTTCTCTGTCTTGGCTTTTGAAAAAATGAAAGCAGTGCAACTTCTGTGTAATGGCCTTGAGTAGAGACTGCGCGCCGTGATTAAGGCGCTAGACATGAGTTGGGAAGAGAATTACAAATACGTACGTACAAATACGATTGTTTATTTTAATCATTTATTTATAATATCATATAAAAAATAAAATCATTTCTACCAACAAAATTTGAAAAAAAATGGAAAAATTTATTTTTCCATTCTAATATTAAAATCTCAACCGCGGGTCGCACAAAGATGGAACGCGGGCCGTGCTTTGGACAGTTCTGCTTTGAATAATACATCGAAGAAAAACAATTCTGCTTTGCTGAGAACTGCCTAAATTTTATTTGAAGAAAAATTAAAAAAGAAAATTAAAATACGATGCATATTGGACTCAGCCTCAAATATTAATTGCTTAACAAATGAATGAGCTGATATGTTGGGAATTAAAAGAAAAATAATTAATGATCCTGTTTTTGGTTTAAATGGGTTATCTTACAATATAAAATCAAAGATATATATATATATATATATATATATATATATATATATATATATATATATATATATATATATATATATTTTTCAAATTCAGAAGAAAGTTTTGTAGAAAATGCTGACTTTTTTTATTGTGCCGAAAATTACAGATTTAACACCAGCATCTCGTTTGGACATTTCTGCAATTACTTTGCTTAACTTTATTGATCTTGCAGACCCAACCTTTTACAAACCAGGAAAAATATATGGACTGATTGGTGCAGAATTATTTTTTAAAATTCTAAAGCTCAAAATACATTTAATGTTAATGATAAACTCCTGAATTGTGACTCTGTGTTTGTTTAGATAGCCACTGGTACTGTAAACAATACCCAATTTTCTAATAAGGTATTGTGTTTTCTTGTCAAGGACTTTGAAACGATAGAAGGTACTTTGAAACAATTTTGGGAGCTCGAATCTATTGGAATAAAACACAAAGAGTCGAAAGTTTCGGAAGGTAATCAAGCTATGGAGATATTTGAAGAGACAACTACCTTTCAAAATAGCAGTTACCAAGTTAAATTACCTTGGAAAAGGAACTGGAAAGATTTAAAATTGAAAAATAATTTTATCGTTGCAAAAAAAAAAAAAAAAAAAAAAACAAAAAACCGTGTTTCTAAGGTTTGCAAAAAATACTTTATACAAATCCAGAGTTATGCCTCCAATATAATGATCTTTTTCTTATTCTTAAAGTTGGGTTTGTATGTCATTGGGCACCTCTGCTTTTATCAGAATTTCGTACTGTTAACTCTAAACCCAATGTTTCCTAGTTCCAGTTGCTCGGGTCACCCATTTTATTATTAATAAAGTCCGATAACCCTTTAATATAGTCTAGATGTAACTCTTTAGTATGGATGATGCCTAAAGAAGTTAATCTAGGGAGGGCAAGAGCCTCGCATTCGTAAATGATATTCTTGGCCGTTTCCTCTTGTATATGACATTTCCTGCAGATAGGATATTGCTGAAACAGTCCCATTTTATGGAGGTGCTTGCTGAAATAGTAGTGCCCAGTTATGAAGCCTACGATTAAACGTATCTTCTGCCTAGAGCATCTTAGAATTTCAGAGGCAACCCTCGCTGATGATCCACAGATCATCAGCAGTTTGACCAGGAGTATTGAGCCAAGCTTCATACATCTTCTGTTTTTCCCATCTAAGAACACTGGTTTTTGCGGTCTTCAAATTGATCCCACAAAAATGTTCTGCATTGATGGGAACAAAAGACGATTCTTGTTTAGCAAATTCATCAGCCCTTTCGTTACCTTCGATACCTTTGTTCCCTGGCACCCATACAAGGATCACCTTGTTTCTAGCTGCCAGTAAGAATGTTTATGCATTCCAAAATCATTTGAGATTTGATTTCGAAAGAATTGAGCACTTTTAAAGTGGCTTGACTGTCACTAAAAATGAGAATCCGCTTAACGTGGTAGCCCTTCTTCTTATTTAGTCGCAGACAGTGGATAATGGCCAAAACTTCTGCCTGGAAGATGGGAGCGTATCTCCCAAGGCTTACAGATGGGCTGGTTTTGGGTGACACGCCACATATCCTAGTCTTGAGAGGCTATTTTTCAGTGATACATCTGTGTACCAGATTAAATCTCCTGTTTTAGTTTCGAACATGTTGTTTTCCCATTCACTTCTAGTTGGAAAAATTATTTCAAATGTCCTTTCCTTGATGTCCGAGGACATCAGGAAAGTAGGATCTTGAATTTTCCCGGTAATACCCCTGTGCCCTTTGGCAACAGGCTGGTCGTACCACTGGTTTTGTAACTTCATTCTGTATGCAGTTATTCTGGCAGTGCTGCAGATGAAGATGTCTAAGAGAGTCAGATCCAACATAACTACCAATGCTCTTGTTGGCGTGGCGGACATTGCTCCTGTAATGCAGAGACAGGTCAGTCTTTGTAGACCTCCTAGTCTGTCAATCACAGTCTTCTGTTCCACCTTACACCGCCAGATCACACAGGCATATGTGAAAATGGGCCTTTTGGATGTAAACCCCAATTTTTACCAAGCATTCACCTGCAAATCATAATGTTTTTCTTTGCTCGGTTAATTTTATCATCAATGTGCTTATCCCAGCTGAGTTTTAGGTCTAAATATGTGCCCAGATACTTCACCTCTGAAGCCACATTGATTTCAACATCAAAATATCTTGGTATGAAAAAACCCTCCCGTTTCCTTTTGCGTGTAAAGGGTACATGGTAGGTTTTCTGAGGATTAATCATCAGGTCCCTATCCATGCACCATTGACCTACATAACTTAGAACATCCGGCACGAGATGACAACTTATTTCAAAATATTTACCAAGGATAAGGATGACATTGTCATCCTCATCCTTGCGTATAGTAGCCTTTATCATTTTGATATTTTATAAGTCTATTTATAACTAGGCTCCAAAGTAATGGTGAGAACACCCTTGAGGACAACCTCTAGTAGTCTTTTTTTCAAATGATTCACCGAAGATGCTCATTTGTATACATATTTCCGAAATCAAGGCCTCAATCCAAGTACACAGGGTCTGATTAATCTCTGACCCTCTAAGTGCATTGAGGATGGATAGATAGGAAGTGTTATCAAAGGCACCTTGGATGTCGAGGAAAGTTGCCTAGGAAATTTCTTTTTGATCCAGAGGGGTTTCAGTCTTAGAAACTAGCTGATGTAAAGCAGTTTCGGTAGATTTGCCGGAGTGATAGGCAAATTGAAGAGCATACAAAGGATTGTTACTACACTAGTAATCTCTAATAAGTCAATCAATGATTTTCTCCATAATTTTAAGAAAAAATGAAGAAAGACTGATAGGTCTGTAAAACTTGGCCTGGTGATAAGTGTCCTTACCGGGTTTAAGAATGAAAACAATCCTTATCTTCTGCTATATCTTTGGTATATGACCCAGTGCTAAGCTATCTCTGTAAATTCTAGTTAGCACTGGTATGATAACCTTCTCTGCCTTCTGGATCATGATGGGCATAATTCCATCAGGCCCTGGGCTTTTTAGAGGTTTAAAGGCAGAGATTGCCCATTTAATATTGTTGTAGTTAACAATATTTTTAGCGATGGTCCATTGATCACTATTGACTCTTTGCAAAGAGCTAATGCAGTGCTCCCCTTCGTTGATATAAATATCTCTAGTACCTGGAAAGTGGGTTTTGGTCATAATTTCCATAACCTCTTTCACGGAAGCAGCAAAATTACCCTCCTCGTCCTTTAAGGTGCCAACAAAAATAGGTTCATCCCTTTTGAGGAGTTTTTGGAGTCTAGTTCCTTCAGAGATAGAATCTATCTCTTCACAGAACTTCCTCCAGGAGTTAATTTTGCTTTTCCTAACAAGTTTGTTATATAATTAGTGTGTGCCGTTTTATATTTCTCCCATTTACCATTTTTATTAGCTTTATTAAAAAGTTTCCTAACATTTGCCCTTTGACTGCTAGAGAGTCATTCCACCAAGGACATTGGAGTTTAGCTCTCCTAGTACGAATAGGGCAATTGTTATGATAAGAATCTAGAATACTACTGTGCAGAAGATCTGCTGTAATTTTTAGATCGTAGTTATCTCTAATAGGTCTGTTCCCGAGCTCAACCAACCCAGTCAAATCCTCCTGAAACTTCTTCCAATCCATCCTAACTGGGTCTCTGAACATGTGATCCAGACACACATTAGATTGAATTTCAAAATGGATATTTTGATGACTGAATCAGAAGGCCTGCCATCTACATTCTAATTGTTGATATTTTTGCTAATTAGCGTTGTCACTATAGTAATGTCAATTATTTCAGATCGATTGAAAGTAATGAAAGTTGGTTCATTGCCCTCATTTAGAATATCTAACCCGTAGTTTAGAATAAATTCTAAAAGGCACACACCTCTTTTATTTGTGTCCGTACTTCTCCATACAACATGGTGAGCATTACAGTCTAGTCCTAGAACTACATGTAAATTGTTGTCTCTGCAAGAGTTCATGAGCTTGTGCAGAGAATGGTCAGGTGAAGCCTTCTCTTCATAGGGCAGATACACAGAGCCAAAAACAATTTCTTTGTCCCCTCCCTCTATGTTGAGTCTGACTTTCACAGCTGTCAGGTCCCTAAGGATAAATTCACAAAGGGGTAAAACATCAATGTTTTTATGTAAAAGTATGCAAGTTTTAACATTACTTTTGGTACAATAGATAAGAACCTTTAGTTCCTTTGAGGCCACTGATTCTCCCCCTAACCAGCCAGGGTTCTTGAATTAGGGCCAGGTGTATATCCCCAGCAAGAAACTTCTTACTGAGGTTAGTGGTACCACTTCTACTGTGGTGGAGGTCGGCTTGAACTAACTTCTCCTCCATCAGCAGGACCGGGTTTGTCAAGCACTTTTGCCTGCACTTGGTGAAGTTCGATATGAAATTTATATCCCCTTACACCAAGTGTTGCATCACCTAGTTTGGGTACTTTAAGAACGATGGTCTGCCCAGATGGATCGTTCTTGATGTTAAGAACGTCCCACTCCGTTGGAGTGACCCCACCGTTCTGTGGCTTGATTTTCCTCAGGACCTCTTTAGGCTCCAGTTTACTGCAGATTTTCGGCAGTTTTGCAATAATCTTGGTAGTTCTGACATGTTTCCTTGCCTCACCCACCAAGAGCTTTTGTTCCTGCCAGGGGCTTATGTCTCTGACAGTCTGTTTCAGCTACTTTGAGCTCTCCAGATCTGCACAATTGACAATAAGTGCCCCATTCTCAAGTTTATAGGATAGAAAGGTTGGGGCAAAACTCTTCTCATTCCTTCCTATTTTCTCGGTTAATAAGAGTTACAGGTCGGAGGCATATTCCTCTGTTAGCCATTTTTCCGGATGGCCCTCTATGAGCACAGCCATCTTGACCGCCGTGAGATTCACTCTGTAGGTAAATCCCCCATGTCTTCTCTCTTGGCAGCCCTTCCGGTTTTGCCCTGGTTCGTCCGGTTGGCGGGATGACTCTCGCCTTTGGTTGCCTTGGGTTTTTCAACCCAAGTCCTCTCGGCGATTTTGCGTTCCTTCACTAGCTTCTTCTTGGCACCAGAAAGTCTTTTTTTAAGCTTGATTCTGGTCAGAGAGTCAGTCATGCTAGCTATAGCTTCCTGACACTCACCAGAAGATGGTTTGGAGGTCATTTCTACCTCTTGTGAGGGATTCATTGCTGCCCCTTCACTAGATTGCCTCTGGGTTTCCTTGTCTTTTTCAGCAAGGTCCACTTCAGAGGCTTCACTTGCAAATGCAAAAAGGTTTGTTAGTTCTTTTGTGTTTTCAGCCATAAAATAACATTTAATAGGCTAAGGTAATACAACAGTCCACCCAACATTGCCTGAGTTACTGATCAAAGCAAAAAAAAGCTCTAGACGTTCGCCAGATAACTAAAGGCTCCGTTAAAACACCATTACCACGATGCCAAATAGCCCTGGCATGGGTCGCCTAACACCAGGGTTTACGGGAGCTGGTTCGCGGCCTCTGATTCTGTATTCAAGGCTATCCTGTCATTCCTACAGGGTGGTCGGTGATCCACCACCTGCCGACGCGCCTGGTAGTTGCTCAGGCTCCAGGTCAATATAATGATACTTTGAAAGACTATCTGAAGCAAGGAGTAATCAAACGGGTGACGAAAACGTAGCTCAAATCGTAGACAAACCCATATATTATTAACCCCATGAAGAAGTCTATAAAAAAGATTGAACCTACGACAAAAATCAGAATAGTATTTGACGCTAGCTCACACGATAATGATGATTTTTCTCTGAATGACTGTCTATAGACTGTCCCTAATTTTAATAAGTAATGATATGCCCTGATTGGAACGCAAATCTCTTTGATCTACTTATTCAATTTCGATTGAATAAAATTGCATCTCCTCTGATGTAGAGAAAGTATTTCCGCATGTTTCCTTGTCGGAAAAGGACAGAGATGCAATGCGTTTCTTGTGGTTTGAAGAAGCAAATGGAGTATTCCATATTTTTATACTGAGTTTTTAACATCTTAATACAAACAGTTTTCATTCCACATACTTCTTCAGTAAAGTTATGTTTTTCATTTGAAATTTAGGTTAGAAATTTTTAACGCAAAACATTATTTGATTGAAAATTTATTGGTAAATTACTTATATATATTTTGCTACAATGGATGAATTTTTTAATATTTAGACACCAATTTTCTGTTTCTTGTATATATATTAAGAAACAGCTTTAAATTAATATACTTATTTCATTATACAGGAAAATTCGATTTATTTAAATCAAATGTGTAAGTATCAAAAAATGTATTTAAGAATTGGCTTAATATAAATTTTATTTATATAAAGAACTAAAAAATCTCATTGTATAACATTTCAAATGGTAATCTTATTTGTCTATAACTTACTAAGTTTCACTACACTTTAGAATGGATGAAATGCCAAAAAAGTTATTAACAAACATATTCAAAGTATGCCTTGCAATTATATAGAATTGTATCTTGAGCAATACATGTGTTTAAAATCCAAAGACTAGGATTTTCTATGCCGAATTAAAAGCAAATGTAAATTTATAAAAACTACAAACCATATGCAAATGGTTACATTCATGGCTTCATTTTTATTGCAGGGGCATGGAAATAAAGACGTAGATTTTTTCTTTTATAGTGGTCCTGTTGCTTTATAAATTCTTAATTCATTATTTATTGATGCTCTCAGTCCTTGCCAACTTCTAATGTTTTGAATATACAGTACTCATTTATTAAATAAGTAAATTGCTTGAATACATAATCCTAATTTTCAACTGAATAGCAAGTGAAATTATTATTTATAGATCATTGAGATTAAAAAACATTTCCTTAAACCCAATTATTTAAAACTAAAAAGAGTTACCTAGGTTATATAGTGTCGCTATGAAAAAAGGTGGTTTTTTTCCACTAAAATCAGTTGTTTTTTTTACATTTTTCCTATTGCTCATGCATTATGTAAGTAAATGAATATAGTCCCTACATAATACTGAGTAATTCAGAAATAATATCATTCATTCTTAAAAAGCTGAATACCATAACTTTTTAAACATTATTTCTAAATTATCATTCATAGCTTAAAAAAAACATAGAAATTTAAATTCTTATTTTCTAAAAATATTTTTTTCTATATTTTTTATAATTTTTGTCAAATATTAGTGCAAAGTTACATGTTTTGATTCTTCTATCTAAACTACTTAAATGGAAATGTGAGCATTCAACATGTTATATATATATATATATATATATATATATATATATATATATATATATATATATATATATATATATATATATATATATATATATATATATATATATATATATAAATAATGCTTAGGTTTGAATATCCTAATTTGCAAGTATTAATGGTTATATTTAAAAGTGAGTATGATTATATAGAAAATATTCTATTTTTATAATGGCTCAGGGCTATAAAGACTGATAGATTAATAAAACTTGCACTGTATTTAAACTAGTGCTGGTTTCATTATTACTGTAGAAATTTCATTCTAAATTATAAATTAATCTGAATTATTAAAAATCTAAAATTGTATTTTTGTAGTTAATTAATTATATTGAAAATGAGATAAACTCTGAAGAAAGGAATAATTTGTTTCACATTTTCAGCAGAAATTAGCGACCTGAGAAAAAGATTTCTTTTTTAAATTATATAAAATATTTCTGATGCAGTTTCAGTGTCAGTATTTCTAAAAATATATTAGTAAATGTTATTTAAAAACTAATTTTTTTATTAAACATTTAATTAAGAGTAATTTTACATTTCTTTACTAATATAATATTATATAAGTATCCTATTTAATGTTAATACTTGAAGAATGCAAAAGTATTAAGTTTTTAAGTAACTGTCACATTAAGTGAACTCTGGCTTAGCACATTAAAGAACTTGTAAATATAAACTAGATACATCATATTTAACACTTATACTAACTTTTCACCCAATCAAAGTACAAAATTTTCTTAGTAATCTAACGCTATTTATGTTGTTCATTAATTAGTAAACGTTTCTATAATGGTAATAAGTACCTTACATTCGTAACTCCTAAGTGAGTCACATAAATTTTAGTTTATACCCATCTTGTATTGACTGAACTTTGAACTACACACATTATTTCTATTTAGTAAATAGAATAATACTTACTAAATAGAAATAATGTGTGTTGTTTAGTGTTCAAACTGCTACTTATTTCACTTTGAGACTTGTTTAGTATTCAAACTGCTACTTATTTCAGTATTATTATAAATCACAATGAAACTTCTATAAATTACTCTGAAATATTCAAAATAACTATCAAATATCTGAAGCTTTATTTATCACTGATTTTTAATTATTATTTCTGTTGAAAATTATAAAAAAAAATTGAAATAGCTGGTTTTACATTTTCAACAGAAATTTGAAGCTGGTGTAAATTATTCCTTTCCAACCTCAGTATTCTCTGCATAAAAATATATCAATAGATCAGTTATATAATTTATATTATTATGATAAATTATTACTTATATATATAAAGGGGTATCATTAATTGTAGTTTTGTATTTCTCTGATAACTTATCATAAAGTTATATCCTATAGAAAGTGTTTACATGAAAAATTGCCCATTTTTATTTTTTATGTTTAGTTACTCAATATGACCCACACAACCACACACGTCTATTAAACGTCTTTTAAAGATCCATAGAGTCCAAAAAACGTCCTGGATACCTTTTGGACGTCTTTATGACGTCCATGGTAAAATGTGAACTGGCCTGTGTTTAGTCGACTACATATGAACGTCGGATTGACATCCACGATGGATGAGTTTGGGAGTATTAACATTTGGATCTGTAATAGACGTAATTTATATGTCCATAATAGATGTAATTTGGACGCCCATGGTGGATGTACTTAAGACATTCATAATGGATGTTATCTGGACATATATTAATAGTAAAAATTAACTGCAACTGTAATTATTTTTGTTTATTGGATCCATAATTTTACATTATCGTTTGTCTCACAGTCTCCAATCGTTTATTTCTATAATAAGAAGAAGTATTTAACGAAGTAAGTTTAAAAAAATAATCGCTTTCCTTTTATCGATTCATATACGAGGGTCACTTTGAAATTTTTGAGATACAACCAGGTTTTTAAAATTATAAAATTACAAAATTTTAGGTGTGTTCAAAGTAATCTTCTCCAGCATCAATGCACTTTTGTAAACGAATTTTCCATATATTAAATGCCTCAAGTAATTCATTTCTTGGAATAGATGAAAGAAATGCATTTATAGCTACATCAATCTCTTTTTCTGAATGAAAATGACGTCCACGTAGTGAAAACGACGAATGAAAGACCACGAATGAATACGACATAAGTTCATTTTAGATTAAAGAATAACCAAAAGTCGCACATAGCTAGATCAGGTGAATATGGCGGATGTTTGATCACTTTAATTTGTTTAAGAAACTCAACTGTTAATCCGGCTGTATGTGAAGATGCATTGTCATTGTGAAGCATTAGTCCCCTAACATTCATTCTTGTAGAATTTCTGGAAGACATTTAGTGGTATACCAGTTTTTTGTTACTGTCTTCTGTCCTTCCAACTTGATGGCTTTGACCAATCCCATACTTCTGAAGAAAACGGCATACATCACTTTTTTCAGTGCGCCTTGTTTTTTCACCATTGTCGGCGTGGAATCATCTTCAAAGACCCATACTTTGCTTTCTTGACGTGTTGGAACGTCAAAAAACGGTATGTAAGTTTCATCATCTGTTACAATTCTAGAAATGATGCGTTGACCACCATCATTTAGCAATTTAAGAGTTTCTTTACTGATTCTGACACGCTCCTCTTTTTGGTGTCCAGTTAGATTATGGGGAACCCAACGGCAAACTACTTTTTTCATATGTAATTCTTCATGGATGATTTTGTGTTTGACTGCGGATCCAATGTTAAGTTCCTTCTGTATCATTTGATAGGTACAGCGATTATCATCCATTAACATTTTTCGTATGTCAGACACATTATCCGGGATTACTGCCGACGGCGGCCTTCCTGTGTGTTCTTCATCCTGAAGAAAATTGCGACCTTTTCTAAATTCTCTAAACCACCTGAATACGGTAGCACGAGCTGGTGATTCATCACCAAATGCTAATTGCAACCGTTGAACGTATTCTTCTTGATTTAATCCTGCTTTAAAATCGTAGAAAATCATAGCGTGAAAATGTTTTCGCATCAACTCCATTTTCTCTTCTGTTTAAAATTTATTCTACGCTAAGCTAGTTGAACTAAGTCAATAAAAAATAGTGTACTGTATTAAAATATTTTGTATTTTAAAATTAAACTGTTATTATTATTTTATAAATTCTCGTCTGCGCGTATCTCAAAAATTTCAAAGTAACCCTCGTATTTTAGTATTTTTAAATATAATTTTTATTCCAAAGAAGTCTTAATAGAAATAAGGTTTAAAAACTGAATAGTGTTATTTAAGTATAGAAAAATAACCATGTTTAAGTATATTTTTACTTTAAAAAATTACATTTGTAACTATTTAAAATTAACGTTAAAAGTTACATATTGCTTTTATTTATAAAATGTGCTTGATAGCAGAATGTAATAATTTTTAAGATCATTAAATTTTCCAGTTATTTTTAGGCTGAAAAAATGCAAGCTTTGGGAATAGGATGAAAATTTACTATACCACAAATTAATTTTCTTAAATAAAAACCATTTCTATGTCCTGCAATTCAAAATATTTTTCTCTCCAAAGTTACTTTTATTTATTATTATTTTGTCAAATAAAGATTTAAGTATTTATCTCTTAATTTCAACAAGATAAATATTAATTATTAGTATTTGAGTCAAATTTTTAAAATTTATTTTTAGGATTGTCTTAATTCTAAGATTTAATGTTTAATTAAAATACTTTTTTACTATTGAATTAAAAATCTGAGTGCTTTTTTTTTTAATATGAAATTTTACATGTATAATTCAAAATTTTGCTACTTAGAAAAAATTATATCACCTTAATTATATTATCAGAAATTGATTTTAATGTATGTTGGAATAATATTTCAAATTAAGTGCTATTAAAATGTATACTTGAAAATTAATTTTTATATTTTGTAGTTAATTCGAAAATATGTTTATTTCCTATACCAGATTTGGAGTTCTTATTTTCCTGGAGAATCTTCTAGAAGATTTAAATTTTCCATTTGTCGTCTACTAAAGGTTTTAGAATTTGAAGTATTGATTCATGGTAATCATTCTTTTTTATATTTTAATGAAAAAAGGTGTTTCAGACTATGTAAAATGATTTAATATGAATTGCTTACATCTTCAGTGATTCAGCATTTTGAATGTAACTGTGTGTGATCTGTGAATGTGATTTTCTATAAGATTTTGTGCTCACTTAATTTGAATGCAAAATTTTCTACTCCCATAATACTTGCAATGCTGGATATTTTATAGTCTTATTTTGTATTATTATTATTTTGTTTAATATTCTTACAAGAGCCATTGATCATAATATCTTGAAAATAAATTATTGTTTGAATTACACTTTATATATCTCAGTAAATTAATATAAGAATGCTTATTTTCAGGAAAAAATCATAAATTATAACAGTAAATGAAAATTGCAATACATTGATGTCGTTTCTATTAAAGTTATTTTGAAATCAATATAGTTAAAACCTTTTTGTATGAGAAAAATTTAGTTCATCATAAAAAATGAAATTCAAACCATTTGCTTGTATGTCTATAGCCTGAAAGGAAGTTAAGAAGCAAACTCTCAATGAACTTAAAAACAAAATGCTTACGTAAACAGAACAACGAACAAAGTTTCTGGAATAAATATTATATGTGTATTTCCATACAAATTTTGTTGATTAATTTGCTTTAATAAATGATGCTCTGATTTAGTTTTAAACAGAAATATCAATATTCTTCTATTTTTCATTGTATTCCTTTAAAGTTATTTTGTAGTAATTCACTTTTCTACAGACTTCAATGACTCAGGCAAAAATAAACTGAATGGCATCTACATTTCACACAGTAGCCTGATTTTTAGTTCTATGAAATATCTATTTTTATTGATATAATTTGAATATTATTAGAAAAGGTGTTCACATTTCATCGCAGTAAATATCATTTATTTATTATTAAATGTTGATTGGAAATTTATTTTTTCTATGGTGTTTCATATTCTGTTCTGCTATGTATAAAAAATTGCTTATGATGAATTGAACCTAGTTTCAAATAAATTGAAAAAATTATTTTTTTATAGTTAGCTTTTTTTATATTTATAATTTCAAATATTTTTGATTGTGTTATGCTTTAATTACTTTGGTTGATAAAGTTATATTATTTGTATTTTAAGAGATATAAAAGTACCTCGTTTATGAATTCTAAATTTTGTTTTCCTCTTTTCAGTTGATGAGAATAACAAATTTATATACCTGAGGATGAGATAAAATTTAAAATAAGCAAATTTAAAAAAAGAAATCAAAATTTAATCTCATCAGAAAAAGAAAAGCTTATTTCTTATGTTATCACATTATTCAAAATTTAAATTTTTCTGTATTATTTAAGCTTATTTGGAACTAATGTAGAGCAAGAGAAAATAAATCCTTTAAAGGGCTAAAAACATGGCAATTTGTTTCTACTGAGTGCAAATGTAAATAAACCTTTTCGTGTATTAAACTTTAATAAGAGTTTACTCTGTTGTAAAAATGATAAAAATGTTTAATCAAAACATTTAATATATCCCTTAGTAAATGACATCTCTGGTTATATTGAGCACTAATATGTAAATTTAATTCTCTATTTAATAATTTAAATTCTGTTTTTTTAATAAGAACATGTAATTTTACCTATTAATCTAACTCTTGTTTCGTTAATTTGTAGATTCATTACAAATTTTAAACATTTTGTAATTGTTATTTAATTAATTCCAAAGGGTAAAAGATTAAATAATATATTTTCGCCAGAAATTAGTCCCTTAGGTTTAGCATATATGTAATTAAAAAGATAAACATTTCTAAAATTAGTATTATGAAATTGCTGAAAGTCAAGTAATCGATAAAGAAAATTTGAGTGTTTTTTTTTTTTTTTTTTGCCGAGTTCATTCTGAAATTTTTTACTGATAATGAAATTTACACTAATGAGTTTTACCAATCCCGTTGAATTAATGTAATTATAGTATTGCTGAAAATTGTTTCCCATATTTTAAAAATTATTTTTACTATTTTTCAGATAGCGCAAACAGTCCCCTAAGAGGTCATTTATGTAATAAAGAATTAACTTTCTCTTCTCTCTCTATACTATGCTGAAGGAAGGTTTCGAGTGAAAAAATAAAAAAAATTTCAAAAAATGTATAAACTAATTAATGTATAAATAAAATAAACATTTATTCCGTAAGTATATATTTATTTACATTTATATAAACCCAATTGCACTCATCACAGTTTATTATTAAATCTTATGCTCTTCCTAATAAAATTTCTTGGAGTAAATTTTAATATTTTTCAAAAAAGAAGGAAAAGTTTAGTTTTATTTTAAACAATATAAAGCACAAATTTCAAAATATTACCTGTGAAATAATACATACATGCATATATATATAGTCTTCTATAATTTAATTGGAATGAGAAAATTCCATAATATTTAATATAAGATATAAATAAAAAAACTTTCTAATCGACAAATATTTGAGCCACTTCATATTCAGCAAATAAAGATAAATTTAACACAACAATTTATAAAAAAAATGTAATTAAAAACTAAGTTTTCACCTTATTTTAGTAGATAACAACTGAGCTACTAGAGAAAGCATTCAGTAGATAAGCCTCATCTAAAATACATCCATGAAAACTACCTAGTATAGAGCAGTGCGTATGAATACATCAAAATTTCGTCCACGAATCGTCCAATACCGACATCTTGTACACATATAATGGACGTAAAATGGTTTATATTTGACGTGCCATGGATCTAGACAGGACCAAAATGAAACGTCTACTGGATTAGAGTACATTCACCTGATGTCCTATCGACATCTACCGGACAAAATTGTGTTGCATAGGAAACTTTTAGCAAAATTTACAAATTATATATAATCGTATAACAATATATTGTTATACGATGAAAATCGCATTATATTGAAATTATCATGCAAAAGGGTAAGAGAAGTGAAATAAAAAAGTAAATATAGATATTAAGAGTAGATTACACATTACATTTTGTATTGCTGAACACTTATCAAGACTAAAACTGCACTTATAAATTTAACAGTGAAAACTTATGTATTCAAATTTTTATTTTCTGTGTATAATTACATTGTTATGTTTTACAATATTTTTATTTTACTAAATTAATTTTTTCCATTAAATGAATTCCAATTAAACAAAAACTTGTTTTCTGCAAGAAACTGAGTTGAGAATTACTCACTTAAATTCCTTTTTCTTATGGCTCTCCAGGAGAATAAAAATTCTTAATTTTATTAATATTTCTGATTTATCTCAAACTAAAGCTCTATCTCAAACAAATAAGTATCAAAATTTGTATTACACTTAATTAAAAATATTCAGTTTGATATTAACCAGTAATTGTTTCTGAATTTTTTAACTTTAGGTAAAATCTCGCTGTCAAATTTCAAAATTTTACTTCTATTTTTTTAACATAAGAAACTGCATAAATATAAACAAACTTGTGCAATATTTATTTATTACTTTTCTATTTTTATTTACTATAGCTCAACATTAATTTTTAACAAAAGTTGCCAAGGTGCCAAAATATTCTATCCTGAAAATATTAACCAGACAGTAGAAGAGTTATATTCTAAAATATTTTATTTAACAAAATACATATGTTTTTGCCATTTAGATAGTAAAACTTACGTTTTAACATTTAACTTTAAACTTTGCTCTTCACTGCAATCACTTAAGCTCCTCTTCACTATAATTGGTCAAGACTAAAACACCACCAATAAATTTAAGAATAAAAACTTATTAGATATATGAAACTTAATAGATAGAAAATTATTAGAACAATAATACTTTTTATACATCCATACATTAGATTTAAAATGTAATCAATACTCTTTTCTAACTCAAAATAGCTTTTTAATTTTAAAAAATTCCAGATTAAAATTGTTTTTTGGATATGACATCAATAGTTGACTCCTTCAGCTAGAAGCATTTGGTCTTATAATAAAATAATTTAATATTTGTTTATCTTAACTGTTCATTTTAAGAATATTTGTAACGGTAAAAAATATTGAAATGAACATCTGAAAAAAAAAGCATCTTTTGAGGAAAATGTTTAAGCAATTTAGCACTATTCTGGAAATGGTCATAATTAATAAGTCACAATCTCCATGATGTGTAAAGCCAATGTTTTCAATTAAGTATTGCTTAAAAGAATAATAAATCTGTCATTTGTGTTTACTTTTCAAAATGGAATGCAAAATAATAATTTTCAACCATGACAATTATTTTACTCATGCAAGATGCAACAATACAAGTTTAAATGAGAAAATTTCGTATTTATTGCAATAATTTAAAATAGCTTCCTTCTAATTTAGTAATTCAAAATAAAATCCTTTGTTATCATTACGAGTTACTTATAATGTAGACAAATATATAACCCTAGGTAGGACCAAATTTGGCAGCCAAGCTTGGTTCTATCTTGGCTGTCCAGATAGGTTCAATGTAGGTTGCTAGGCTTGGCTCCTAGGCAACCTACATTGAATGCTATCTAGGCAACCTACATTGGTCCTATATAACGAAATGTAGATCATTCAACATTGGGCCAATATAGAACGCCAATACTGGACCTAGACAAAGCCACAATTAGCTACTTTTGCTACTTGGGAAGAACTCAAGTATACACTTTTCATAAAATGAAAATAATAATAATAATAATAATAATAATAAAATCTACGCTGTCGCATGAAAATTCGCCGGATATTTCAAATCTGCTTGAAATCGTAGTGCACTCCACCCATTTTCTGACGTCGTGTCATCAATGATGATGTCATTTCGAGTTTCGCAGAATCGTCCTTCTTGGACATGTCATGCGTGATTATCATCTTGTTTTTATCTAAACTTATTTGAAACAGCCTGTTCGCATTTCGATCAAGATATATCGTATAGCATCAAAATAAATTGTGTAGATCTAGGGTAAAGAGTAAATGTACAATGACAAAATTGAAATTTTCCTATGAATCGATTATTTTATTTATAATTTTTTGATTACTTAATAAATTATCGATATAAGCGATATAATTTTTCGTTGGTCATCGGGTAAACATAAAAACTTATTTTCTTTAATAAGAATATATTGACGGATTTAAATATTTTAGAAAAATTATGAAGTTTATAATTAATTATTTTGCAGAAAAAAAATTTAAGAATTTGAAGTTGATGCAAAATGGTAATTAGCAATTGTTTTGTAAATGTGAAGAAAAAGGATTTTATTAATATTAAGTATTTTGTATTAAATATTCAGATCAACAACGATTAAAAATCACAAGCTACTTAAAATTAACAGAAGAAAAGCACATGGTGAATTTCGAGTTATTCTTTATGCTCATCTGAGGGAGGAAATACACAGTAGGGAATTTTTGATAGGGAAACTTTCACAATGAATAAATATATATATATTTCACTTCAGATCATTGTAGATTTTCCTTTCTTAATCAACTCAGCGCATGCGCATCTGTCACATATGAGTTATTTGTGTTGTGTGAAGGAGCGTGGTTGCCAGGTTGAACCATTCATATGAGAGGGTAGGAAATTTGCAACTGATTGCTTCTTTCTTGATGGGTTACGAAGTGGAGTCTCGTGGTACACTAATGTGGGAATAAAGTGGGCTAGTAGTATAATTAATTGAGGCCTAATGTTGGGTGGTGGTTCATGAGCTTAAATTTCAGATGAAGGTGTGTTAATGATGAAGTTAATTTTATAAATTTTATTTGGCGTATATTTAAATGTGAATTCATATTCGAACTTGAATTTTTAATAAGCGATTTGAAAATGGGTAATTGTTTCAGCCGCACTAGCAAGAATGTAAAGAAAGGTGATCAAACTGGCCCAACATTAGCCGAACGAAATATTGATAATGGCCCTACGCCAATTAGTATGTTGGTCCCTGTGCAATCTCATGAACCTACAAGTATTCGACATCCTGATGCAATTGTGAGAAGTGGGCCAATGCTACCTCCAGTGCCAATAGATACTGATAATTTACCAGGGCATAGCGCTAAAGTATTTGTAGCGCTGTACGATTATGATGCTCGAACGGATGAAGATCTGAGTTTCAAAAAAGGTGAACATTTGGAAATTTTAAATGACACTCAAGGAGACTGGTGGTTTGCTCGATCCAAAGCTACAAAGAAAGAAGGCTATATACCTTCAAATTATGTTGCAAAATTAAAATCTATAGAAGCTGAACCGTAAGTATAATTTAATCATTGTATTTATATGATCCGTGTTTGTCAGTCTTCCTCTTAAGGGGACAATATCTTTTATAGTCTATAAATGAGACAGCTTAACATTTTTGGAGAGAATTTGCAATCATGTATCTTTAAATTGATAAAAAAATAAAAAAATGTGTGTTAGTTTAAAATTGTTAGAAAACCTGATTATACAAGAAATAATTTATTTGGGTCTGAGAATGCACACTTATGCATTGTAAGAAATTAGTATAAGTAACATAATGTAATCACACTAAATATATTACTTGAC
Organism: Latrodectus elegans; assembly: GCA_030067965.1. Classification (NCBI taxonomy): domain Eukaryota; kingdom Metazoa; phylum Arthropoda; class Arachnida; order Araneae; family Theridiidae; genus Latrodectus; species Latrodectus elegans. The sequence continues at coordinate 57,225,285 of CM057817.1, forward strand.
ATAACATAACTTGACATACACTAAATATACTACTTTCATACATAATGTACTACTTATGCATAACATAGTGTAATCCCATTAAATATTTTACTTTGCAAACTTTTTCTGTAATCAAAGAACTTTAAGAAATCTAAGTTATAAATGATCAGTCCATATAAATTGTCATAAATTTTATAATGCTTATAGCATATTTTGAATATTAATTTTTGTTATTCTCTATGTTTATAAGTCGTTCCCAAATGGATTGACATGCATATTACTACCTATCTTTGGAATAAAATATCATTTTGTTGATATTATATTGTCGAATCAATGCTTTCAGATTTAAGAAAACTAAATTATATAATAGTTGAAATTAAAAAATACCATTTCAATTTGAATCCTATTTAAGCAGTCTGAACACGCGTGGTTGTAACACTTAGAAATTATAATTTTTATTCTGACTAATGAAAGTAATATATTTTAAGGTATTAACAAATCATAATATACTCTTCAATACCTGTATCCTAAATGGCGATCTGTTCAGACATTTGGATGTGTTACTTATTATTTACTACCATATTTTGTAAATCTGAATTTTATTTATTGTTGTTAAGTATGCTATGCTCTGTTTTGCCATTTCAAATTACTTTTGAACGTAAATATGCTAGGTATATCACAATATGCTTTAATTTATCTATGAGATGCTATGTTCAAAGTTTTTGTGACAATAAATCAATTACAGTATACTGTATATTACAAAAAATTGAATTAATATTTTTACAAAATTGCATGTTTTTTTTCAACACTTGTTATTTTTGTTGGTATTTTTCAAATTCATAATATGTGTCAAAATTCCCTCTAAAAATTCTCATTTTTTGTCTTTAGGGCAATTTTATAACCATATCTTTAGGTTAATTTTGCATGTAAGACTACATGTATTATTTCCCTGCAAAAATTATAATAAGTTCATATGTGTAATGGTTATTCTTATTAATCTAATATTTGTAGCAACCAACAACTTAATTGTTAATCACTACAACCAAAGGTACATATAAATTGATAATATTTAATATTGATCATATAAATCTTGTCATTTAAACATCGCTAAATATTTAAAGTATGAATATAGTTAGAAATAGTCATATTTTAATTTAGGCTATAATGCACTGTACATTTTAAAGTGCATAACAACTTTAACTTATTCATTAAAAAAGTAAAAAATTTACAATTTGCTGTATATTTTCTTGTAATACGTTTTATTCATTATATATTTTTCGTTAGAAATATTTGTAAAATAGTTTTTTTTTATAAAAATATATGTATATAAATATACAATTAAAACTTTAATTTATATTAAAATTTTGACTAATACTTTACAGAAATTGAAAAGTTCTTAAGATTTCTGATACTTTAGCAATTTGAGTGAAATATTTATGTTTCTGTATTTAATGATTTTACCATGTTTTCGCATCTGTATTTCTATAAATTCTGTTATTGTATTGTATAAAAGATTCATTATGTTTTTTCTTTGAAGTATAATTTATTTTAAAATATTGCTATCTAATTTTTTATTCTGATTAAAAAGGAATTTTAAAAATAAGATATGTTAATATCATATTATGGATCTACAACAGCTTGCAAGTTTTTTATATTTACTGTAGAAGTAATTTCAATTTATGAGTAGAAAATAAACAAGTGTTAACTATTTTATGTATTAGAAAGATTCCAAATTTCAGCATTCTCACTGTCTGATCACTATCTAAAAGTCTTTATATCTTAAATGGCATAGTCTACAAAGCTGTTTAGAGAGCATACAAATAGATGAATTGGCCAGATTGATTTATATAGATGGGTCTGCAAATAGTTATGTTCAGTAATAGTTCTAAAACAAGCAACACCCTATACCCTAGGTAGGAGGAAAAGGCGAAAGGGCTGCTCGCCTTCTAGAAGGCAAGCCCATTATTTTCCATCAACCATGTTCCTTTGAGCAGAAATTCTCTGGTTTTGCTCACAAGAAGTCTCCTAGCATTTCAAAGATGAACTGGATGGGAAGGTAGCTGTAAAGCTGAATCATTTCTAACCAAAAGGTTAGCCTGTTTATTCCCGTAAATGCTGCAATGCTCTGGGATCCACTGGAGGACGACATCTCTTCCAGAAAAAAAGACAGATGATAAGTTGTTTACATTCAAACACTAGATCAAAGGGGTATAGATTATAATCAAATATAATCTGGATTGCAGCCTGAGAGTAATATATACAACAGGAAATCGGTGAAGACTAGCAGATTCAGCATTACCCAGGGTGCACCATAAGGAGGCCTGTCACATTATACTCTCCAATGAGAAAGTAAAACAACCCAAGTGTTGTAACTGACAGGAAGAGAGAGAGAGAGAGAATATATCCAGCTAGTTATAAAGGATACACTGCATTTCCTAAAACTAATAAAACTTCATTTAATTCAACCAATAACCAAAAAAAAAAAAAAATTGTCAGGCCAGAGCAATCATATGCTTAAGTTATTATTTCTCCACACCACTGTGAAGAATAAACTTAGTTCGTTTCTTTAAATGTGCATGAATTCTCAGAATTACTGCAGTTAATGACTGAAATAAAGCAAATATTTAAAGATATTCCCCTAAGGAATTCCTAAAAGAATTAAGAGAAATACTATCACTGATTGATAAGCTTTTCAAACTTGCTACCTATTTCTATGACTTACCTTAATACTTAACATATTTTATTATAAATTAATCTTAAAGTTTTCAATAAAAATGTAAAATTAAAATAATGTAATAGTTAAAAACAATTATATTTAAAATTTAGCTTAATAGCAAAATATCTCATAGTAAAATTTTAGTATGAACCTTGCCCATTCAGTAATTCTAACCAATAATATGCCAGTCAGATTTAGCTCTAGTCATTTTTCCTTCCAGCACTTCAGACGAGGCTTGAGGAACCGAGTTCTAGGTATGTTGGGAAAAAGCTGTTAGCTGGCATCTACTCTAGTTTAAATGGAATCTAGCCTTGGAGAGAACTGGCCAATAAAGCTAAATCAATAGCACATAATATAAATTGCTGTGAAAACTCAGATTTTTATTAACTGGGCAGTGGCACTAACACATTCTATTCCTAGAGAGAACCCTATACAAAAGATAAATCAATAATGTAAATTCATTTTTTTATGAAACAGTGAGTTTCTAGTTAACAAATTTTACAATTTATGGGAACTTATATATATGTATGTAAAATATATTTCTACGTAATATTCATTGAATTAAGTAAATTATTACATACAACAGCAACAAATGAGTACAGCATATAGTACTCATTTAATCAATACTTGCAGAATAATTTAAAAATGCAAATTCAATTTATCACCTATTCATTCCTTTCACTTCCTATTCTCTAATACTAAAATTTTTCAATTTCATGTACGTTCGAAACAAAACATGGTAAAATCTTAAAAACTAGTGCAGGTTTGGCACTGCGTAGCTATCTTCCTAATCTAAATTATGTTAATTCCTCTAGTGCCTAGTTTTCAAAATCCTAATCACACTCATCTAACCTTTGAATGTCACAATCTCTCTGTATTTTCAAATATTTCACTATTTTTATTTACTACAGAAATATTACAAAACTAATAAAAAAGACTGAAGTAACTGTGTGGGCTTGGGTCAATTTCTGATTTTTGCACCAAGCACTGCACAGTTAACTTGCCAACCTAAATTATGTCACTACATGCAATATTGGGCTACCAAGTATCGATCATGTTTGAACTTCAGGTTTGAAATTGCTCACCATTTTAAATTTCAAATATTTCATTGTAATTACTTAACTACAGTTTTTAAATTCTAATAACCAGAAACACACTAATTTCATAAAGCTAACATAATGAAAAACAAATATAAATTAAGTACTACAAGGTCAATAATGAGTGAAACTGGGTAGTAAAGCTAAATTTCTAACATTAATGAAATGTTTTTATTTATAAAAATTTAATTATTCAATGGTGATCACCTTCAAAAAAAAAAAAAAAAAAAAAAAAAAAAAAAAAAACTAAGTGTAATGCAATCTAGGGCTGAATCACACTAGGCAACAAAAGTAAATCTGTAATGTAAATAAAATACATTTTTATGAAAACTCAAATTTAAATTAACCAGCTATCTGACCCCAGTCATTTAGTGAGAAAAGAAATTCTCTTTGTTCATTTTCAACATATAACCCTTAAGCACCACCTGTTTCCAATAATTAGTTTATTAGCCAATGCCAAAACCTGGAAAGTAAATATTTCTGAAAAAGCAGCTTATCATTTAAAATCTCAGACTTTATGAAAGACCGACAAAATGCAAGTTCTACTGAAAGCAGTTCTACTTTAAACTTTCTCCTTTGTGACTGGAATGAGAAAAAACTAAATTGAAGTTTATTTACAGACTGCTATGTAGAAATGAATTTCAGTATAACTTTTGAAATCATTTCTGCTTTTGGGGGTTGCTGAACAAGTTTAGGTTGACCATATAAGAATATTTTTTGATTAAATATGAAAAGTAATATAAAATATAAAAAAAACTTAAAATGGCCAACACTTAAAATAAAAGGTTTCTTGCTAAACTTTACTGTTTGATTAATTAAATTGTGTGATAATGCCAATAGTTACCATATTTTCTTGTGTATAATCTGTTGTTACTTATGATACTTGGACAAGCCAAGCTCTCTATGCCTTGGCATTGCGAATTTAAGTCTGTAGGGAGTGTCTTTTGTTTAATCAGAGCACCATGACGGGGAAAGTATGATTTTGCTCATCAAATCTTCTGATGGATAGCCACACCAGAGGATCCAGTCCCTCAATTTTGATCTGAAGGGGAAGGAAGTTTTCTCCAGATCATTTGCACCAATAATAACTGCTCCATGACCAACCGCAGGACTTTCAATTCCACAGATTACTTTAATTTCATTTTTTCAGAAAGTGGATCAGAAGAGAATATACATCAAATAAGGGAACAGTTAGAATTAAGGTTAAGTTCTTGGTAATAAGTAATGGAAGAAAAAGAAATAATAGATCGTGGAGCACAGGAAACTAGCACACAAAACTTTAACAGATGCTAATACACCACCAAGTCTAATTAACAGACATTTCCTTGCTCATTGTTCTGTGGATTAGAAATAGAGTTCCTTAACCAGATGAAGAGCAAACAGATACCTATCACAGACTTAAAAAGTACTCAAAGTGTTTGATTATGTTGAGATGTACTGTGCACGTTGAATAATTCAGTGTGAACTTAATTTCAATACATGCAGGAACCACTCTGCAGTAAAAATTTTAGATTTAAGGAAACTATGTCGTGAAAAAAAGTATTGTTACTGATAATTGATAAGCATACCCCTTGTTAATGATTTTTAAAAATGGAAAATATGTATTCCAAAATTCTCTTCTCTGCTAAGTGTTGCAAAATTTTGTAATCGGTGGACCTGTGAAGCCATCTGTTTGAAGTTTTGAAATCTTATGTTCAGGTTCATAGCAAAGCAGTTTGATTTCTCTTTAACGACATTACCATCCACAAGAATGCCCATTCTTCTAATTTTTCTCAGCCAAGTTAGCAAAACTTTCCAGTTTTAGGATGGTTTGCTTCTCTACAATATTTTCAAGAGTGAGCACTTTTGTTAGTACCGTCAACTTTTTTAAAATTTTTTCTGAGTTTTTAAAATTGTTGAAAGGCTGTTTTTTGAAATTCAATTTTTTTTTTGGACATTTGTCTTATTTAGTATTTTTTGTTTACTTTTAAAGTTTTCTTTGTTACTTTGAGATAAATCCTCAATGGAATTGGCTCAATCATCCTCACAACAAATAAAATGTTATAAATTAAGTTGCTCAAATAAAATAAAACTAACTACGGAATAACAGACTTTTAAAAAGTTATTCCCTCTTTCAGTTCTCGTGAATTGAGAAGAGAGCCGTATTTCCCATTCTGTATTTTTACGCACTAGACGGATATGAGTCATATTCGATAACACAATTCTTTTCCATCAAATGTCTATCCTCAATGTCTGGAATACAGGTCACTTTGTTATTCAAGAATGAATAAATTTTTCCTGCATTATATATATATATATAAAAGTACAAAAAAATTGAAAAAGTATCAGATCATAAAAAAGTAATGAAACACGAAAAGAAGAACAATTTGACAGAGAAACAAAATTTGGCAAAAAAGAGGTTTTTCAAAATATTAGTTCGTAAATGCAATTTGAAATTATTATTGATTTCTTAAAAAATTATTTTGGCTTCAAGGTAGATTTTTCCCACTAGTTAGTAAAAATGTGAGTGTTTGTAAATTAAAAGTTCATAAAAATGTGTGTCTACTGTAGTGCATTTTCTATTTACAATATAGTGAAATGCTCATTCTTTAATGTAAAAGATTATATCTTTTAACACTTATTAGAGTGAAATTTTTAAAATTATATCAGTTCAATAAATGAATAAGAAAATAACGATCCGATAAAAAATAAAGTACATAACTGCAATTATATAAGGGTTACATTTTTTACTTAGTACATTCATATCAAAACATGTTTGAGTTGTTTTAAAAACAATTTGACTTTTTTTGGAGAAAATATAATTTGCTTATATTGTTTGGGGCATCATTTCACTTAAAACTGTTAGTTTCACTTTTTCATTGTGTTGAGATAGCTTGTTTTCTTAATAGTTATGTTGCATCACATGTTAAGTCTTGTATAAAAATAATGAATGAATAACTGTAATTAAACTAATTGGTAAATGTGTGATTAAAAATATAATTTAAAAACTTAGTGTTTTTTTTTTTTATAAAGATGATTATTATAGTTCAGAATAAATAAAGAAAAAGAATAAATGAAATAACTTGAATGATATATAGTTTTGGATGAGATGGGAGGACATTTAAACTTTGGCATTAGGAGTACATAGTATCAAAAATGACTATTTCTGTAAAAACTATTCAGAAAAACAGAAAAAAAAAAATTTAAAACGAAATTTTAATTTAATTGAAAAAGTCATTGTTTCATAATGTAGAAACTACTGATTTTAGGCAAAAGTTTATTCATTAACTAATTTGTTTTATCCACTAACTAGTTTAGATCAATTAGATTTTGTTCACCCCCATAATGTATTATAAGTCTTGAGAGTATATATTGGCCAAGGTTGTGTTGGGAATTATTTAAGTTTGACTACAAATATTAAAAGTAGAAAATTTTTAACTTCCATTTATATGTCCTAAAACCTTTTTTCAGTTTATATTTTATATAAGTAGTTCATAGAGAACGAAACAAGTAGCAAGCAGTAGTTTTCTTTTCTAGTATGTGCTTTCAAGCAGTAGTTTTCTTCTACAATATATGTACTTTCCAACTAAAGTAATATTTATTGTAATTCAGATAAAAAATTTGTTCTACTGCAGTTTCAAAGTTCTGTTTCCATAAAAAATTTTTATTTCTAGTAATGGTTACAGTCATGAAAATAGGAGCTTGCTATGTTGGTTCCCAAATGCTCTGGCTCTCTGTCCAATGATTTTTGAATACCATCTTGTTTATGGATATTGGTAGTGGTTTGAGATACTCTCTTTAAATTGGAGATCCTATCCTTATAGTAGGCCTTTGTTTGCTTAAAATGACTACTGAGCAACAAACAAGCTAAAGACTGGAATTTCATTGCTAAAATTTCATCATCAATAATAATGCTAGGAATTGATCCTTAGTAAGGTAGTTATTCATCCACAAGTAATTTGCATAGATTAAATTTAGCTTCACTTGTGTTAGACTCATTTTCACAGTAACATTTATATTTTATGTTAACATTGATTTGACTAGATTTTGGCAATTAATAAAAACAATTTACTACTAATATTACTGAAGTTGGATATTACTATTCAATTTCTCAGAAATTATTATTTTGATATTTTAGTACTAGAATACTTTAACAATACAATGAATAGTTAGTTCACATGTTATTTTTGACATTTGGTCAATATGTCTGTGTGAGCTCCAATGACTCAGTAGCTTAGCACCAATTCCCGTGAAGATCAGAAAAAAAGAAGCATCATTTGTTAGGAGCAGTGATTGGGAGGGTGACCACATTATCCCTCATTAGATTGCTATAGTCCTACAGGTTAAGGAAGTGTCCACTTTAATCTGTGATGCCCAAAGTTCTTCTGCTGTGGCATGGATGTGTGGAGAGGAGTGTGCCACCTCAACTAATATTGATGAAATTGGATATTATGACCATGGCCAGTTGTGACCTTGTCACCTGGCCATGGTTAAAAATTATAGCGTGCTTGGTGATAGCAAGTATATTCCAAATTTGTTAACCTTATGTTAAGTCCTTGGCTTGCCTGCACTGGTTTGAATGTACGTATGTATGTCAGTGTGTTTCCATGCAAATTAGCTTCAACCTTTTGATACTATGTTTTGTTGGCTTTTATTAACTAATTAACTGTCCAGAAAAGTAATTGTTTTCTCCCTTCCCTGAGTTATCTTACTGTATCGTAATAATGTTACTGTTTATTATGCAAGCTTATCTTATATAACATATTCAACATTTTGCTTATAATTTTCATGGCATTTGAATATCCGATTTCACCTGATACCTGAGATTTTGGTGCTCTGCTGGCAAAGACTACGATGTTCAGCTTGTTTTCAAGTTTATTATATATATGTATGTATGTATATATATATATATATATATATATATATATATATATATATATAATAATTTAATCGTTTACATTATTTTCAAATTCACTTTTCTTAATAAACATCAACAAAAAATGTAAAGTTGAGCAGAAATTAGAGAAATATAATAGAAATTCGTTATTCTTTCTTTCACA
>CM057817.1:57239115-57409115 GCA_030067965.1 Latrodectus elegans
TCAAGAAATTCAGTCGATATGCCCAATCATTTTGAGTGGATTAATTTAATTTCTGCTGGAGAACTTATTGTTCCAACAAAAGCATGGATGAAACTATAAAACAAGTGGACATAATGTTTCGCAAATTTCATACCAACACATTTTTTAAAGGGAAAAATGTCATAGGAACATTAATAAATGGAACAGTCTTTGTTTTCTACTGTAAATCGAAAGACAATTAAACTTTTTTGTTGCTTGAGAACATGGATAGATTCAATTGGTTCTGGATAGATTCAATTTCTATATGGTACCAGGAGCAGTAGATATCAAAACTTCATTACAATAGCTAAAAATGGATTGAATGAGTAGCCTCATTTTTAGTGTCATGGCAGCTACCCCATTTGCAATCAGTCAGCCTTTCAAGAACAAAAAAGTCTTAACAATTTTTTGATAAATATAGTCAACATGGCTGCTCTAACTTGAATCAAGAACACAGCCCCACTGTTTATTTTTTTTCCAAACAGTGGTTATTGAGTTTCAAACCCTTAGCCACAACAAGGCCAGAAACTGCTACTCAATTATCATTACTCGGTGAGCACCTGTGAACCAAGTCACGGAGGCAAATAGCATTACCCACATCATACCACCACAAACCTGTTTATAAAATGGGCCACACACACACATTCATCCATCATCTCAGAAAAAGCAATATGGTAGTGATTTATAATGATCTTCAGATTTTAGGCCATCTTCTGCATCAAAAGTAATTGTTGAAAGGTTTTTTTTTTTATTTTGCAGCCTCTGAAAATCATATTAATGGTAGAAAGAGTTTTTAAATATCTAATCTATGTGGCAAGATAGTCTCATAAGTGATAGCAACCCATCATATGTCAGGGGGAGGTATAATAGTTATTTGATCTATAAAAATAATTCTAGTTGGGGCCATGCTTTTTATTACCCTCTAATCACTGATCTGATAGTTATTTATTTGAGTGAAATTCATTCTTAAAATGTGTATGGAATTCCAATCTTCTGCCAATCATGTATGGCTTCCCATTTATCAGATTCTGCGAATGTTATATGTTTAAAAGTAGATATTTTCAAGGTTATTCCGAGAGAGAGTATAATCCATCTTAAGTCATGCTTTGAGATGATGGATTGTAGAGCCAATGATATTGAAGAGGCTGTAGTTTATTAGGTAGTAGACAAAAGCCCCATTTATTAGATAGTGAGCGAAGATAATTGGTACTATTCAAATGTATATGTCACACAAACATTTAATTTTGCTTCACATTTTTGTACCAGCATTATCAAAGTCTTCATTGCTACTTTATCCCCTATATATCAACAGTTATTGTTTCCTTGTTTATATGCATTTATGCTCTAGCAAAATGCAGCTGCATATTGAATGTAAAGAAAGATAATTTGTCAGTTTTATAATTTGTTAATGTATGGCTATCGACAGAACTGATAATAAGGTCTTGAACTTCATTTTGTTATATTAATTTTAACAATAAGTTATAACAAAGTAAAACAACCCATTGTGCTGGTTGCTCAGTAGAAATGTTTCCTATGATAGAAGTTGACATTCATTGCCCTTAAAAATTGAATTTTGTATCAAAAAATATATAAATTATAATTTCTATTAACCAGTTTAATTGTTAAGAATGGTTTATTTTTCCTCATCCCACAAGATAATGTATCTGATTTTTCCCCCATAAAAGTATATTTCTGTATTGATATTAATTTAATATCAGATTTAAATAACATTTGCATCCAAATTTTAATTTAAAATTTGGATGCAAATGTTAATAAAAAAGTAAAATATCTTGATTTATACATCATGAAAAATACTTGGAATTTAAGTTGCTTAGTTGATTTTAATTTTTATAGTTATACATCTTAGAATTTTTGAAAGTGAAACTTAAAATTAATCAGGTATAGTTATGAGAACAAGATCAGAGTATTAAAATGATCAATTTTAAAGAAAATGCTTTTTCAGTTCTGGTATTTGATAAAATTATGATATTTTTTATAAGATATCATTTAGTGTAAGCTTTCTGATATTTTTATTTTTTATTAAAAACGTGTGCAGCAGTGGAAAATTATTTTTTATGTTTTATTTCAATACATTTTTAATTCTAGTTATTACATTGCATTATTAGTAATTTTGTTTATTATGTGTGCAACACGCTATTACGTAATACTTATGACATTTGAAATTCATCTCTAGTATCTGAATGATTCTTTTTTACTATAAACTTAGGACTCCTTATTTGTTTCATATTTTAAAAATGGTTTGAGGCCAGTTTGATTATTTATAGTGTATAACAGTATTTATTATAATTAACTCACTATGTCTGAGTAATAGTACACATACACACAATCGTGTAAACTAATATAAGTCTGAAAAAGAAATAATTTCACAGAACTTTTCTGAATTTTCTATGTTTATTATTTATTTATACTATAACTTGATGAAGGTTCGAAAATTCTAGGAAAGAATAAAAATACACCTTACTTCAGACTTCCAAATTTATGGAAAATAATTCGTAATCTATTTCCATATGAAATATAGAAAAAACTTTTTCATCTTGAAAAAATTTCTACCTTGGGTGCATATATTTGCAGTGGTTTAAGATTCACTATGTATCCTAGTTGCATTAGCATTCATTTCTGAAACATAATCACATAATGACAACCAAATTAAACCCATATCAACCTTAAACTGTAGGTTTTGCTCAAATCAGCCTTCATGGGCAAAAAGTGATGAAATTAGTTTTGTTCTGAAAGTATAAGTATTCATATGTTCTGTATTAAATCTTTGAATTTCAGGGTGCGAATTCCGCTCAAAACTTTGACACTGAAACCAAACTGCATTAAACAAAAATGATGTTAATGCATAATTTAAAAATGTTTTTTTTTTCTTAATTTTGTGTTTGAACAAATTGCTTTGAAAATAACCATCTGAAAAATTAGGTATTAAATAATATGTATATAAATTAAAAAATTTGCAGAGAATCTTTTTTAATTAGTGTGTTTCCATTTTGTGCAAATTAAAAATTTAGTCTCATTTTTTGAATATTTAATTAATCTTGTATAAAAATTTTAATGGTGGAAATTTGAGTATTTAATATTTTTATAAATTTATTAATATGCATTAATATAAAAAATTACACTGCTATTTTACTTTCTACTTAGGTGGTACTTTGGTAAGATAAAAAGGATAGAAGCAGAGAAGAAACTCCTTCTTGCAGAGAATGAGCATGGAGCATTTTTAATAAGAGATAGTGAAAGTAGACGTAATGATTTCTCATTATCTGGTAAGCTGAATTATTGTTTTCAGTTTAACATCTGAAAAATAAAAACTGAAGTCTTGTGTGATTATATCAAAAAGCTATTCAATATCAAACAGAAAGTCAGTAGCACTTAAATAAAAACTGCTTACTTAGCTTGTGTTTCTTTCTTCATATGAATTGCAATTAATTTTCTTCCATTTAAAATGGATTAAATAGAAAGGAGGAAAATTTCTGTTATTTGAAACATTGTTACTCATGGTTTGGTATTCACATTTATCTTCTAGAGAAAATGAATTATCCTATCTGTATAACTATATGTGTTTTAAAATTTTGTATGGCACCTGCACTGAGTAGGATTTATCAAAAATACTATTCTAGTCCAGTGAATATATATATAAAAATAATTTTTTTCACTATCTTAATAATTTACTAACTTTTATTTACTGAAGCTTCCCTTTTCATTTACATATATTGTTATGAGAATTAATGAAATGGGATTAAATTTGAAAAATGAAGAAACGCTCAATTCAGAAATATATATATAATAAAAAAACAATTTTTTTTTTTTTTTGTAAAGAAATAGATCCTGCATATTATCAAACTGTGGAAGTCAAACTACTTTTTCAACTGCCATAGTCTAATTATTTATGGTCTATAGTTTGTATTTGAATGTGCTTTTATAGCTGAGTGGGTTTTTAGTTATGTTTTACTTTGAGAATCACTCACTGATTTTGATGGTTATAAATTATTACAAAAATTTTTAGTTTCATTTCATGTATATATATATCATTCAAGTTTTCCATCTTAATAATTTTATGTTATAATTATTCACAAAACATGCCATTAACTCTAATAATCTAAAACTGTAATTAACAAAAGGATATTAAGACTTATTTATTGAAACTTTTCATGTACTTAGTTATTTCATATTTTTTCATTATTATATTATTCAGGCTGATTTTATTTAACAAATTTTTGCTGTAGGCATTTTTTCTAATAATGCCGCTACTGATATTTCTTCTTTAGTATTAATTATGGGATGGAGGACATTTTTAAAGCACACATAAAATGAAAAAAATGTAATAAGTATTGTTTGTGCTAGAAATATAATTTATTGAATAAAAGAATAACAAGCAATAATTGCTTTTTATATGACTTTAACATTTGCAATTAGCTTTGAAAGAATACTGGGATTTTGGTTTAAGAAACGTTTTAGAAATATATATCTAGGTAATATATATTATTACCTACGAGACAAATTTTATATTTCTAACTTCACTATCAAATAAGCTTAGCTATCTTTTAACTATTGTAATACATTTATCAGATATTTTTTTGTGAAATTATTAGAACCTGCGATTAGTATTTAAATTCATGTTTTTAATTTATAAATTGGTAGTTGTCTTTGAAATTAGATCTAAGAGGTTTAATTATATTTGAAATCAAGAAAGTAGTTAGATACCAGTAAAAGTCAAATAATAATTTAAACTTTCTTCACATTTGTCAAGTTTGATTTTCTTAAATTTAAAAAAAAAAAAAATGAAATAATATATATATATATTTTTTTTGCCTTTACTGAGTTTTCCTAACAGTATTATTTGACTAATCTATTTTTTTCAACCATAAATTTTTAATGATTGTGTTGAATTAGCTCAATACTGATTTCTTATTGTTAAATTGAAAGATTTGATGCTCAATTCATTAGGCTCTAGTTGGATTATTGTATATGATTAAGAGTTCATTTGACCTAATGAAAATATTCAGATAAAGTACCACAACTTGGTGGTTTTGGTACAGTTTCCAATTTTCATGCCCCAAATGCTGTACTGTTCTCTAGCCAATCTTAATGCCTAATTTCACATATTCTCTGACTTTGAATATTGCGATTTTGAATATTTTCCTTTATTTACTTACTGCAGTTAGGTTTTACTACTAAATGCTATAAAGTTAATTTAATCAATGATGCTGTTTGTGCTTTATCAATAATGTGTGTATATGATTTGTTTTTTAAAGTATTTCTTTTCAATTAATAAAGTAAATACACATACCTTAAAAATACATCTTTCACACTGTAATTGTTCTGGGATTAATAAGTTTGATAAATTTAGTGCATGAAATATCAAATTTGAATAAATTAATTCATTAAGTAAAAGTATGCCCCTAATTTTCATTCTTAAAATATCATCAGCACCTGTCATAAAATAAAAAGTCTGTTAAATATAATTCAAATTTATATTTTTAAATAATTATAACTTTCAAAATTTTGTTAAACTTCAAACCAAATAACAAATTTTAAACAAAACTACAATTTTAAAATTCATGCAAAATAAAAATTTTAATTTCAGGTTTAAACATACTATTCTATTTTCATTCGCAACTTTGTAATAATTTTAAGTTATCAAAATAACATCTCATAAGATTTAAGGATTACAAAACTTAAAAATCAAATTCCAACACATTAGTATTTATTATAGAATAGTAGATTATTTATGCATACATCAAGACTTATCAAGTAAAAGAATCCATTTTGGCACAGTAATTTGGCATCTGCATCATAGAGTTGGATTTAATCTTATTTTTTTCAACTGTAAATCTTTAACATTTCATGTATTGAATTCAAGTTGTTAAATAGAAAGATTTCCTTTTCAACAACATCCAACATGAAAGTTGACTCTTTTCATTCTTGAAGTTGTTGAAAAGGGTGAGATTCATTCATTCACTTCAACTTTTGTGAAACTAGTTATTTTATTTATTTTGAATTAATGATTTTTAAGAAATTGAGCTGGTTGAGCTGTCACCCAAAAAGCAAAATCCAAATTGCCACTCTAGATTTTGGTTCAATAGTTTGTTAGTTCATTTCTCATTTTGGGCATGGATGTTCACAGTGATTTGAAGCTTACCTTGAACTATAGGTCCTGATCTAATTAGTTCTGATGTGCAAAGAGTGTCCGTAGAGCAGTAATCAGATAACAATCTAACTAGAAATTGAATGTGTTAAAAACAGAAAACATTTTTATTTAGTTCTCCAATGGATGCCTGGTGAGCTGATAACTGGTTTGTTAGTGCTCTGCTCAACAGATCCGTGGTTTGGAATCCTCGTGCAAAAAATTACCATTGAGCAACAGACAATTTAATGGCTTCCTATCATTGGGTCTTTTAAGGCAATGAATAAGTAAACTTCCTTTCAAAAAGAGGTGCCAGCTTACTGCAACATCCTAATGCAGCTATTTTTAATTGAAGAATTAAATTGTTTCTATAAAAAATTTATCACCAGTGACCAGGTCTATTATTATTTTATTAGATTAAGTGTATTGAATATACGAACAAATTTACTAATTTTATCTACATTACACAAATAAAGTAATTTTTACTTTAACTATTCCTAGCAGGTTTTTCTTTCTTCATTGTACAATTTTGGTTCCATTGTGAACATATTAAGAGTATCAATAAAAATCTAATGTCTTACATGATTTTTGGATTCAATCAGATTTAAAAAACGGGAGATTAAGTCCTCTTATTCTTGATACTCTAAGACGCAGTGTTGTGACTTTCACACATTTACTGGCTGATTGCCTTGTTACTCACCTACACCACATAGGCATTTCAACTGATGCTGCTTGCCTACTTTGGTTCTGGTGAAAAATGGACTGAGAACACTTGCCCTAATATTGGACTTTTTGTGGTCTTGCAGAAGGGTTAAGGTACTGCGCTGTAAGAATGTCCAAAAGACAGTGACTTTGCTATTGTTCCTTGTTCTGTTGTTTGCATTTTTGTAACTTTCAGTGTGACTATTAAAAATAAAAATATTGTATTGTCTGTTGATTTTGAATCAATAAACTTGTAAAGGATGCAAAATTAGTTTTAAGAACTAATTCAAAACTTCTTTTTTTTTTTTTATTGATATTGTTATAAAAAGTAAAAGTATTAGTTACGAGAGAAAGTAAATGTGAATGGTGTTCATATAGTAGGAGTAGTCGAAATTTCAAGGTCTATGTTTCTTTAAGTTCAAGAAAAGTGGAGATAAAGTAAGAAAAGTTCATTGAAACTAGTGACATTGTACTTTCAAAATAAACCATTTTAAGTAACTGCTTTCCATCAGTCATTAATCATCATTTTTCAAGTTTGTAATAAGTTTTGTTAAACTAAAAAAAAGTTTGAACTTTTTTGTTTGTTCTAGAATATTAAATAGATAGTAAAAATATACTTTTCAAGGTGAGTTATTAGTTTGAAAATTTGTTGGCAGTTAAAATATTGCTTAGTTTGGTGTGTATTTTTTCTAAACTAGCATTGATTATTTATTATTTTTTTCTTTGTATTTAAAGTGGCATCCATATGATTACACACTGTTTATTCAGTTACAAATGCATTCTTGCATCTATTTGTGTTTAATGACCCTTGTTTTAAACTTCTTTAGGAGCATAGTTCAGTTTTCTTCAATAAATATCTGTCTCTTGTTGACCTACTTTAAGCAAAGGATTTGTTTTGAAAGCAGTGGCAGTAGGGCCTTAAAATTCATTTCATTTTGGCTTAAGTATTAAGTTATTCTTTTCCTTGTGTAAAGTATATTTTCAAAGGTTGCTGAAACTTAATGTGTGACTTTTAATTTAGATATTTCTCTTCATTAAAATTTTATTCTATTAATTTTAATAATTTTTGTCCATTTAAAAATTAAGATAAATTTTGTCAGGTAAATAATTGGCGAATCATAATGAAATGGTGCTTACAATGTAACATGTTTATAAATTATTATGACAATTCTATTTTCAGTTAAGGATGGTGATACTGTAAAGCATTATCGGATTCGCCAGCTAGATGAAGGTGGTTTCTTTATTGCCAGAAGAACTACTTTTCGAACACTACAAGAACTGGTTGAGCATTATTCTAAAGATGCTGATGGTCTCTGTGTTAATCTTAGGAAACCTTGCATTCAGGTACTACTTTAATATATATTTTTTAATTTATATGATATTATGATTATTCAAATTAGAGAGCACTTAGTTTTATGTGTCTAATATTACAACATGAACTAATAATATCTTTTACAATGTGATTTTACCAGTATCCTTTATATAATTTTACTGCTTTTTATCATACATTGCTTTATTGTTCACATTTTAACTCTTTATATATTAAAATATACAATTTACACTTAATAAAAAGTCAAAAACTCAAGTGAATATATTAAATCAATATTTTAGGTACATGTAGAAAAAGTTTTTGTGAGTTAGAAAAAATTTGTGTTATTAAACAGAGCAGTGGTAAAAATTTTTTGATGCTTCACTGTGAAAGAATTGTAAAATGTATAGTATTTTTTCTTGTGTGCAGAGCAAAGTACTGTATTTATCATCATTAGTAACTTATTTCATATACTCTTCTATTTATCTTTTCTGGAATGCTTTTGATTTTATTTAAATATTTATGTTTACTTGGTATTATATCATAAAAATTTCATAAAAAAAATTTTTTTTTAAAACTTATTTTAATGTATTGATTCCCACTTTTTGTACAGATGTTTGTTGTGGTTCAAACCAACTTTAAACTGTATATGTGTACAGATAATCGTTTTTATTCTTGTTGAGTAACAGAATAAATCAGCTAACAAGTTATGTTGTGTATTTAATTTAAAATAAAATGTTAGCTATATTAAATGATTTTTTAAAGATTTTTAGAATCTAACTTATATTTCTACCAGTTTCAAAGTATCATGCTTTGTTTTCATACTTGTTACATATCTACCTATTAGATATCCTCATTCTAAGGAAACTAAATTCAAAAGCCTTTTAGAATGCTGAGCGTTTCATTTATGACTCTTGTATTTTATTTATAGGTTGAAAAACCGACTACAGGTGGTCTTTCGCATAACACTCGGGACCAATGGGAAATTGATCGAAGCTCACTTAAATTTGTCAGAAAACTTGGACAGGGGCAGTTTGGAGAAGTTTGGGAAGGGCTTTGGAACAACACAACTCCTGTTGCTATAAAAACTCTTAAAACAGGTACTTTTTGCATTTATGGTTAAAACTATGAGAAAATTATTTTTAGACATTCATTCATATCATTAGAGCAACAAATTAATATCTATATTATAAGTATGATTAGATAGTCAAAAATATTTTTCATCAGAGAACTGACAGCTCTTTAAAATTTTAATTTTTATACACCATTAGCTATATATATATTTATTATTAAGACTTTTTCTTATACATGTTATGTTTGAATTCAGTTAAGTTTGAATTGCAGTAAAAATTAAAACTTAAGAGAAAAGTAATCTAATCCATTTAGAATATCATTCAAGTTTCCATTCCTTAATGAGCAATTTATTAAAGTTTCTGACAACTTTAAGATATTTGTTATTTTTCTTGATGTTAAAATGATAAACATAAAAATCATTAATTGTATCATTCTAAACATTTTTATAAAATGAAAGGTAATTCACTTCTTTGTTAAAGCTAGAGAAATGTTTCATTTCCTCTTGTATTTAAGAAGAAAATGAAAACTAAATTAAAATGGGGAAAGAATTGACATTTCAATAGTTCACAAAAAAGCTCTTTAAATTAAAATTTAGACAACTACATAGAGAATTTTTTTGTGTAAATTTAAAAATTATTTGACATTCTTATGTTTGACTTAGTCAATGTAAATATATCATAATTAGTTTGTAGTATTTTACACCAATTAGTATAGATGTGAATTGATTTTAGCTCATTAATTTATTTTGTAACTAATTTGTGTGTCATGTTGCACCATATTGTGTTGAGAAACATTGTTGAAAAAATATTTATAGTGAACTTTTAAGTTGATCCATTGGTCTTCGCATGCCATGAAATTATTAGATATAAAGGCTGGCATTTATTATTGTGCAACATATTTTTGTAATTATTTAAATGATTAAGAGCATTACTAGTGAGCCAAAAAGCTCATTACTTACCTTCTTGTTTAGGTACTATGGATCCTAAAGATTTCCTGGCTGAAGCACAAATTATGAAGAAATTGCGCCACCCTAAATTAGTGCAGTTGTATGCAGTGTGCACACTTGAAGAACCTATATATATCATAACAGAATTGATGAAAAATGGTAGCTTGCTGGAGTTTTTGCAGGGTATGATTTGTAGAAACTTATTATTTTGAAATTTATCTTACTCTGTTGTAGGATTTTTTCTTATATCTGTTTAAAATGTAAAGTAATGAATTTTTGTTTTATCCTGTTTAATATTTAGATGCATAGCAAATATTGAATGTAACAAATATTAGATTTATTGCAAAGAAGAGAAAAACAGCTGTTCGTGTTTAAAAGTTATTTTTGAAATGTCAAAACATAGAGTATGTTTATCAATAAATTCCTTCTTAAAATGTCAACCCTAGTTCTTAAAAGTGTAAGCTTTAAGTAGTTATGAAATTTTAAGCTTGAGTTTTATCAAAAAGAATATTTTATATTTATTGAAATAATTGTGGATAAAAATTAGAAATATTAATAGAAAATAAAAGAGAATTTTAATCTAATTTAGTTTTATTTTAAATTTATTTCTGAAGTTTTATGTTTTTTTGTCTGTTCTAGGCTTTTGTTATTTTCTTTATTAACTGTTTTTGGTTTAGAAAAAAAATAAATTTAATTTTTTGCATTTTTCTCATAAGAAGTACCTCTATTATAAATTGTTCTTACTTACTCCTATTTTAAGTACTTTTTCTAATTTTCATAAATTTTTTGTGGCAAGGGTGATGTAAATGATCCTTGCCACATTTTTCTATAAATGAAATTTTAATGTATGCATTAAAATTTCATTTATAGAAAAAGAGGCAAATTTTTTAAAGTTTATCTCAGCAGCAAATCTTGACTCATCTGTTTTTTTGTCAAATTTCCTTTAAATTCATTCTTAAATTTTATTTGTTATCATAGGAAGTGTATTAATGTATCTTATGTCATTTATATTAAAAATATTTCATTTCACTAAGTATAAGTTGAAACTGTCAAATAACCCATTAAAATACATCCTTTACATTTTTCCTTATAAACTCCTTATAAATTTGTCTGCTTGAAGTTATTAAGAAATCAAATTAATAGAGTTAAAAGTAATAATATCAGCACTTTTATAGATTTCTATAGAAACAATATCTTTCAGAATTTTTTGTTATCTACTTTTCCAATTTAATTTTCGTTGATATCTTACTCTATTATTTTGAATATTACCTATGTATATTTATTGTCTTCAACTAATCAGTAATTTTTTTCAATATTTTAGGCCGAGGAAGATCTTTAAAGTTGCCCCAGCTCATTGATATGTCTGCACAAATTGCTGCTGGAATGGCTTATTTGGAGTCTCAGAATTACATACATAGAGATTTGGCTGCTAGAAATATATTAGTTGGGGATGGCAATGTAGTAAAAATTGCTGATTTTGGGTTGGCTAGATTGATAAAGGTAAAATATTATAAAAAATGTAAAAAAATATTCTGAAAATTTTTTATACTTAACCTAGATTACCTACAATTTTAATAAAAAACATTATGGCCTTTTAGTTTGTAATAAATATTGTTTTTAGAGAGTAAATAGCTTTATAGAAAATTGTTTAAAATTCTCAATAGAATAACATAGAAGCATACTATTTAATAATAATATTAAAATATTTTGGTTTTTATAAAAAAATGTGAATTGGTTTATAATAAAGAATACTTTTTATTTAATTATCTGATCGATAAATTAATTTTAATTATCTTGAACCATAGTAAAAATGTAATTTATTTTTGGCAATCAAAATATTTCAGATAATGAAAAGAAATTAGTATAGAATTAATTCTCTATGAACGAGTTACTTAAATTATTTTTTAAAATTACTTGAACAGTCCTGTTTCTTAATTTCTAAAGAGTTCCTAATTTTTGTAGTTTAACTAATTTTAAGTAGTTTTCTGATTTCCAAAATTTTAATGCTTTTTTAGATTTTCAGAAATTTTGGAGTGATTAATATTATTTACTTACATTTCATTTTAATTTATAAATTTGTCCAATGTCTAAATGTTGTATATATATCTATTTATATATATATATACTTAATCAATTGATGCTGTAGAATTGCTATTCTTTTGATAGACATATATTTAAAATATACAATAGTTAAAAATTCAACCAAGAGAAATTCCTTAGAGAGTTATTTTTTCATCTATCTTAACAAAACCTGATTTAATTTATTTCCAGTTATTAAATGTTTGATAAATTGCCACCAAAACTGACATTTGTTAGTGGATATTTTAGCATTTTTATTTTGTTTCATTTTAGGTTATTTTTATTGTTGTACACATTAACTTAAGAAAATTAATAAATGACTTTCTTTAGTTGGATTAATGTTCTTAAGGAGTTCATTTATGCAAAAAAAAAAGTAAACATTTTCTAAGATATCATTTTTTATTATTTTAATGTTCAGTTATTTAATTTAAAGCACATAGAATTAGCTAATAGTTATGAATAAATATATAGTAGTACTCCAATTATTTGAATCAGTTTGGACTGAACCCATTTGGAATAATCAACTATTTGGACAATTGGTGGTTTTAGGGGAAAAAATGTCCATTTTTAAGTGGTCACACTCTGGCTTATACTCTATCCACACACTTCAAAGCAATTTCAAAGGCTTCACTAGCTGATGGTCTTGTGTTGTTTCAGCTTGGACATTAAGGTTGTTTTCTTAATTAACACTTTAAATAAGTTTACCATTATTTGCAATTTGAAATATAGGGTCTTACTCATAATCCATTCTCTTACATCTTTAGTACTAACTTCTGAATATCCAGTTATTTTCATACATAAAGAATGTTTTTGAATTCCTCAAGTGACATGTCATTCTCATCTTTTCCTTTCTCATACATATTTTCTTGAGCTTTTTCCTTTTCCTCATTTTTCTTTTGAGTATATTTTATTTTTAAAATATCACATTACAAATGATTAAAATTTTGATGAAATTTAATTTTTCCCTATTATAATCCTAAAAGCATTTATGTCTCTATTCTATTTATTCAAATTGAATAATGAGAACAAAAACAAGAACATTTTTTCATTTTAGCACTAACTCTTTTAAACATAAATTTTGAGAGAAATTATTTTCTCATACTTTTAGTGTATTAATGTTTATTAAATTCAAAATATTTGGTAAATACTTTAGGAGGATGAATATGAAGCAAGAGTTGGTGCTAGATTTCCTATAAAATGGACTGCTCCAGAAGCTGCAAATTACAGCAAATTTTCTATTAAATCAGATGTTTGGTCTTTTGGAATTCTTCTAACTGAACTTGTTACATATGGAAGAATACCTTATCCTGGTAAATATTGCTAAAAACTTGTACTTCATATCCTCTTTCCAATAATGCAGTTAACAGTTTATTTACAAAATTAAAATATTTTTCATATTTTTCTTGATAGTTATGGTTTTTGATGTTGTATATTTTTTGTAGGTATGACAAACGCTGAAGTGTTGCATCAAGTTGAGCATGGCTATAGAATGCCATGTCCGCCTGGATGCCCACCTGCCCTTTATGAAATAATGTTAGAATGCTGGCACAAAGATCCAATGAAACGACCAACATTTGAGACCTTGCAATGGAAACTGGAAGATTTCTTTACTATGGAAGGTTCAGAGTATAAAGAAGCATCTTTAGCCTACTGACAACTACCTCCACGCCCTAGATATGAATGGGGTGTGCCACAGTATAGCAGGAATATTTTAATTCCTCATTATGATCTCAATGGCTAAATAATTAATTATAAATGCTTAAAGTCTATTATACTAAGCAATTTTAAAAACTGCTATGACTCTATTCACTCAAAACATGTATATTTCCCACAGACTTTGTGTGTATAAAAGAATATTATAAAATATTCAGCATTTTTTTCACATATTTGATCGAATTATACTATACTAAATTTTATATGTAAATGCTTATCAAATCCTTTAATTTATTACCTAGAATTTTTTTCAATTTGAGTCTCCAATTATGCATTTAAATAAATTTTGAGAAGTTAATGAATAGACAACAGCTTATAAAATAATTGAAATTAGTTCAATTTTATCTGTGATGATATATTTATGTGACTGCTTAATGTTTTCTAACTGCTTTCATAGAATGTTTGTATGTTTTATAGTATGTCTAAATCACAAATCTTTTTTTCTGTTAACTGAAATCTTTTTCTTTTCATTTTGATCAATAGCTGTTTGCATTACATGCATTTCATGACCATGGGTATAGAAATTGTTTAGAAATTTTGTTTAAAATTTTTTCTATGATGCTAATTATTAAGAAAATTTTTTATACCTGTATCATAGAGCTGTTTTTAAAAGCTTCGAAATATGTACTTTTCCAATTTTCGTAAGTGTCAAGTGAAGTATAGGTAGTTATATTCTTGATGTTCATTAGTGTTAATTTTGTAAGATTTATACATGTGTAAGTGTAATGTCTCATGCAAATGCTACTTAAATATTCCAAGAGGTAAGAGCAGTAAACTGGGGCCATGTCATCAATATTGCCTTATAATTAAATCTAGTTGCTATGCATATCGCAATACTGCTGTGCCTCTGGACAGAAAATAATTTTTTAAAATGTTCTATATAAAAGAATTCAGTTCTTGAATTTTCATGTATGTCATACACATTTTCATAATATATGATAACTCTATGAAGCATTTTTATACTTAATTTATAAATATTTTTATAGTTTTCATTTTGGTCTATGTGCCATTAATAGATTAAATGCATTTAGAATTTAATATATTGCTCTACTAATAAATTGTAAAAAATGTTAGTTTTTCAGAGATAACTAAGAATTTAACTGCATTTTTCACTAATTTAGATATGCTGCTATTATAATTAAACAGTTTAAAAAATGTGAGTCTGTATGTGTTATCATAAAAAATTTCATTTTAAAAGATATGTGGCAAATGAAAAATTTTTTAGAACTCATTTAACTAAAAAAAAGTGCATTTTAGGAATTTGAATTGCTTTTGAATTTTATAGTTTATATAAGTTCAATGAATTTGTATAATTTTCTATCAATGAATCCAAAAATATGTATGTTTCATATGAAGGTAAACATTGTTAGCACAACATTTTTTTTTACTTAGAGGTTTTTTTGCACAAAAATTTTTGATTATTTTAACAAAAACCTTATAATTATGCAAGAGATTATATGTAAATTTATTGTAATTTGATCCAAAATGCATCTTAATATGCTATTTAAATAGAGTTTAATCTAATTCTTCTCAATTTTAAACATTTAAAAGTTATTAGTTATAATATTTAATTATATTAAACTAATTGACATTTCTGACATTACAATGTTCTCTTCTGCCAAAACTGCATTAAGTAGTCTTGAGACTTCAATTATCTGTTAACTTTCATTTATAAAATAACTTGAATTGTATTATTGTATTTTATTTTGAACTCAAATTTTACTGTTATGTAAAATATTATTTTCATTGAGAAATTAGATTGCTGTTTATTAGATTGGACTAGTGAAATTAATATGTAAATTTCAGTAAAAGATACTTCAGCCAATACAGTTTATTTTTGTATAATTAAAGTGTCTTATATTTTGAAATTTCTAGAATTTTCTTAATGTTTGTGCACAGTTTCCTATTCTTAGGAACTTTTTAAAAGTAGTCTATGATTTTAAATTATTTGTTTATATGTTTGTCTCTGTGCATGTATGTGAGAGAAAGATATTCAAGGTAACCAGAAATGTTAGTAAATACTTGTATTTTAGATTAATGATTGAGTAAAAATATTTTAAATTAATGAGATTTTAATTCTTAATTGGGGAACCAATTTTTATTTGAATAACTCATTTTTGATATTGCTATCCAGTTTCCTTTGATGTTATTTAGTATTCTTCTATTATTATATCAAGCCAATCTCTCTCTCTCTTGCAGCCAAATCGTTAACACTCTTGCCTTTCGCTTCAACAGTTTGTGGGTTCTGATCCCACTTAGGGCATGTATATTTGTAATGGTTCAGAATCCACTTTAAACCATAGGCCCTAATTAAAGGTCTAATTAGCTCTCATGAGCAGTAAATGACTATTGAGCGATAAACAAACCAAATCTAATGCATCAGTATGGAACATTTCTAAAAATATTGTGATCAAATGAACAGATAATAGCTTTCTTAATCCTATTAACAATTTTGAAATTTATGTTAAAAATTTCAAACACTTTGCTAATTCTAGAGAAATAAATTAATAATTAGTTTTGTCATAATTATTCCAATGTTTAATTTTTTATTGATATTTAAGCATAAAAGATTGTGTAATATAAATGTTAAATGTAATATGCAATTATAATTAAGTGCATTAGGTTTTGAAGTTTCAAAATGAGAGACTGTTATAATTCATTATTTAAAACTATTTTAAGATTAATTTTCAAGTATTATATTGTTTTATAATTTCGTTTGGCTGTTGTAACTGTTATATTTATGAATTTAAAATTCCATTGTCTAACTCAATGTTTCCTAACCGTGACATAGTTTCTTATGTTAAGTTACTGATCTATGATAGTTCAAATTTACAAATTTGTAATTTAGGTGACAAATATTAAGCCATCAGTTATGATTTAATCATAAATCATTACATTTTATAGCTACATATTATTTTTTTTACATAGAACATAATAGAATTTTTTATGCATTCATTTCATTAGATAAATATTTGTTTGGAACAAATGATGCACTTCTCAGATTCAAATTACTGTATGAAAATAAAAGCCCTGTGTTTTTATTTATTTATTTATTTTTCTTTAAATTTTAACTTTATCTTTGGCATGTGGCAAATCAATTGTGTAATCTATCATAATTTATTTTTCTTGTTCACTTCCTTTCAGTTTTAAGTATATGTATATTTCTTATAATTTTGAATTTCAGTAACTGAGTAAATTCTAATCATTGTTAAAAGTTATTTTAATAATATAGATCAGTGATTAATTCATATGAATAAAGTTTTCTTACGTATGGTTAGGATCTGTATCAAATATAAAATTATATATTTCATACATTTGCTGACCAATGGCTGAGTGGTTAGCATTCCTGGCTTCTGATCTTTGAGTTACAAGTCTGAACAGGGATTCAAACCTGGATGTTATTTTTTCTCTATATTTCTTTGTCCTTTCTTTTGAGATGTATAATGGTGGCCCGCCCTATGAATAGGTTGTTGTGGTATGGCGTGGGCTACTTGGCCCCTTGACTTGGTTCACATGTGCCCACTTTGTAATGAGAAATAAATTGCAATTTCCTGCCTTATTGGGGCTAAAGGTTAGTCGCCCAATGTCCGTTTTTTAAAAAAAGTTTCACACAAGAATTTACTTTCTCGTTGGAATTAATTTCTCATTAAATTAAAAAAAAAATTCCCAGTGAAAATCACTACTATCAATTGAAGAATAATTGCAACTAGTGTTTATGAAAATACAAAGTTTGTTACTGTTCTGAATACCTTGTCTATATTATATATATATGTATATGAAACTTTGTAGCATATTTACACTCTTGTTTTTCTATTTAAATTAGAGTTTTATTGGTATACTAGTAAAATGACTTAGTCAAAAAAGTAGCTCTTAAAAGTTCTGTTTGAAATGTAAATTTTCTCCAGAAAACATTTTCCTAAAAAAGTAAGGTTTCTTGCATAAAATGTAAGAAAAAGATAGAGTATTAGAAAATAAAAAGTGTTTAGATCCTAAATTTTTCACTATTTTGGTATTTAAATTGTAATGTTACACAGATTTTTTACTGGGTCGTTTTTTACTGTATACTTATGATGTATATCTTCATTGCTAATAACTGTGAAATAACTCCATCTGATTGTATTTATTTACTGTGCAATTTTAGTCATTGTTTTATTTACCATATAATTTTCATTATATGTAAATTTTCCCATTTCTGAGACATTTGTTACAGTATAGTTTGTTTAGTCATTTTAAATTTCCATTTAAAATTATGTTTCATAAATGAGTTGCAATAAAGTATTTTTTAATTATTGTATTTGATTTTTTTCAATTTAGAGGCTGTAATATGTACTGATTATATTAATGAATTTGTTATCTGTAGAAAATGTTATTCAGAAGATCACTAAATGAGCACTTCTTATATTTTTGTAATTTGTAATATAAAGATAATTTGGAAAAAGATCAAAAAATAATTTCACTAAAGTAATATTGAAAAAATAAGTTATGTAACAAATCTGCATATCGTAATAAAATCTTTGAGTTTATCTTTTTAATTTGAGTGTTATGCAAATCAGGTAAAGGAATTTTAAGAGTTCACTAAGTTGAACATTGCATCTTGAAGTTTAAGTGTTTGCTTTTAAAATTCGCTAACTGGTATTGTGAAAATGTTTCTTTTTGTTTATTAAAAAAGTACATGTATTGCTATAAAATTTTTTTCATTTATTAGGACGGAAAAAGCTTTTCCGTCTATTGAAATCAAATTTATATGAGACTGCAATGGTAATATGAAAGTGCTACAAAACTAAAGTAAGTTTATTGAATCGTAGAATTATAAATCTATCTCTTGTTTTGATATTTTTTAGTCCATGATAGATTTAAATGTAATTATTCAATTTAATTTTCTAAACTGTGCTAACTTGTATACGTTATTAATTGTTTAAACACATGTGACAAATGAGGATACATAGTTATCTAGTAAAGTGTACTGTACAGCCTAAAAAAATATTATTCTAATGGGAAATATCTTGTATAGAACTCTACAATGAAGACAACTATAGGTTAAATATATTAACTTTTACTGTAGGGAATCATTAAACTGTATAAGTGTTTGAAAGGACACATTATCTAGTATTATTCTTGTATCTTAACATAAACTCTTTAAAGCATATGGAGATTTATATATTTATGTAATGGTTTCCAAAAATAGTCAAATAGATTGTTATCTAAATGTGGTTCATCTTTGCAATATGTTTAAGCCAGATGGACTGCTTTATCCTAAAAATAAATCAAAAGCCTCTTTGATTTTCTGCAAGAGTTTGTAGTAAGTTCTGGTTATATAGACAACAAAAAAAAAATGGTGGCTACACTAATCTCTGATTTTGTCATCATTCACACTTCAAACATTTGATCTTTGTATAACGTGTTAACTGTTAATAAATATTTAGTATTGCATTTTGGGTGGCTGCAGTGTGTATTTAGGCGAATTATTGTATTTATATAAATATAATGTTTTATAGGTGAGTAACTTCTGCAGTAACTAAAGTTTTATCTATTGTAGTCTTAGGATGAAATTTTTTAATAAATTCTATCACATTTTTAGACATATAATTACTATAAAATGAGAAGTTTCTCCATACTTATGTCTTGAAGGGAATTAGAAAAAAGTACTGATTATGATATTTGTCTTGATTGTGAAAATGTTTTATAAAAAGTTTTATCCTCTTAAGAATTGTTCCTTAATGTATTATTGTATATACACATTCCTGATTGTGACAAGTTTTGATAGCAAAATTATTTGAGAGAGTGTTTTATATAGAAAAAATTAATCTGGGCTAAATGGATCCAGATTAATGATGTCTATCAGGAATACATACAAGTGTCATTTTATGAAGAATATTTTGTTATTCGAAGAACTCTTTTGCCAACATTTTCATATCTAGCTAATAATTGAAATGCGGCATATACATCATCCATATTGTATACTTCTTGAATTATAGGAGAAATCTGAAAAAATGAAAATAAATAGTATAGTATTTGTTTAATGAAAAGAGGTTTGATTCTAAAATTGACATACATACATATTAATATATTGACCTTCTTATATTAGGTATGCTTAAGGGTGTATCACAAGAAATTGTTGTTTAGTAGGGCTGAATTTATCGTTAGATTTGTTCTGTGTGAAAGTAAAAAATTGTAATATATAAATCCCCCCCCCTAAAAAGATGCAAAGTAAATATTTTTTTGAAAACTTTTTGCTAACATTTAAAAATCAGCAGTATGACTCATTCAATTACAGATATGAGTAAATAGAAATTTTACCCCAAAACACCATAAAAATACATTTGAGAGTATAAATTCAGGCAAATCTTTTTTTTTTTTTTTTTTTTGCTCATAAAATGCACCGATTAATTCATAATCATCTAAACTGTTAATGAGTTAATAATGAATTCTTAACATTGCTATAATTATCTGAAAATAAAATTCTTGGTAGTTTTTAATGTGGAAATTCTGTATATAATTAGTAGTAGGAAGAGTAAGTAAAAATTTTAGAATAATATTTAAGTTTGGAGGATAATTTCATTCCTGTTATTATTAAAACTTACAGATGTTCTAAAATCTTTTCTAATAGAGAATACCCTATAGATGTTTCATCACAATGTGCTCCAAACTGATTAAATCCGATTATTCTTTCCATAGCTTAAAATTGTTTCTCCACAATTTTTCAACTAGCCAAAATTATTGAAAAGCTAACATATTTTAATTAAGTTCTTTCTGTTTCTTACATGTAAAAAACCGAAGTAACTGTTGCTGCCGAGAAAATTTTTACTCTGAAAAATTTTTTAGTGTCAACTCGATGGTAAAAAATTTGAGTTTATTTTTAATCTTAAATTGTTTTTATGATCAAATTGTCGTTTCAACAATGATCATGATATATAAGAATCAAATCAAAACTTTTATTGGTATTTCTTTCGGATACTATCTATGCCAAACTTATTGGCATTTTTATGCCTTATTAACAAGAATGAGAACAATTTGAGGTTTTCGATTTTTAAATAAAAAAGTAAAACTTTTCCAAAAGCTTTATTGCCAATGCAGTATCATAACATTTACTTCTATGTTAACTTGAGTGGGATTGGCATATAATACTTCAGAACATAACTAATTGGTGTATGAAGCCTAAATGAATCACCTCTTGTCGATGTTAATTTATGGGTTAAAAATTACAGGTAATAATTATCCGAATGATATTTAAAAATTTCTGTTTAAATTGTTTTCCCCATTTAAACAATTGTTAAAGTTATATTTGAACTAGAAAGAATTTTAAGAACACTATTATCTAGAGAAAATATTGACTGAAAAATCAAAAAAGTTGCACTGAATTATCAGTATTTTCATTAATAAGGCAACGAATTGTATTACTGACTGTTTTTGTAAATGGCTTATTTCATACACTACCTCATAAATATCTAAGCTTTTATTTTGTGTATTTTTAGATTTATTTTTGTTTTGGAGAATAATGCTTATTAGTGGTAAAAATGTTTTTATGAACTATCAGTGATTACTCTAAAAATTGATTTTATTCTAAGCTGCACAATCAATCTGAAGTATATCAAAAATATGAATATACACTTCAAATGGAAATTAAATATTTATTTATTTACTCTCACTTGATGCTGGTAATGATTGTTTTCTTAATAAATTTCATATATAATTAAAAAAAAATTATGAATTTACAGGATAGGACGCTCTTGCCTTCAATTCAACTGTTCGAATCTCACCTTGGGCATAGATGTTGTAGTTGTTCAGAATCCACAAGAGATTAAAAAATTTTTCTAGAGTTCAGTGCAATAAAATACCGCGTTCTAATAGTTTTGTTTGCTAAAAAATGGAATGAACTTTTTCATTAGTACTGATTTGTAGATTTTTTTTTCTTGAAAACTAAAAATATTAACAGTACTACTGGTCTTCGAGACTTAGACGTCGCCATTTTTAATTTCGATTTTTGGCTGCTACTTTCACACCCCATAATGGATAAAAAAATACCGACTGTAAAATTACTCTTTAGTTATCTTTAAAATTTAAATGTTCCATGACTTAACATTTAATCATATTTTCGAAGTTTTCTGAGTTAGCTATCTTACTATTAAAATAGTATATATATATATATATATATTTAAACAAATTTCGTAAAAAAATTTTGAAAATTTTTTAAATGTGGCTTTATTAGGTCATTAATATAAGAGTTCATCTTGCCTATGAGGTTATTTTTATACATAAATAGAATATTTTTCTCTTTTTTTTTTAATTAAGTACAGACTTTCAATTTTAGTAATAGAATATCTTAAATCAAAAGAGTATATATAGAGAATATACACTATTTCTTTGCATTTCTCTCTACGGAATGACTTATTTTTAGTTAAAAGATGACTGTTATACAGTTAAATTATAAACATTATTAAAGGTTTTTATAAAAAGTGGTACTTTACCCATTTATGCCAGAGATTGAAATTTGTATAAGGTGGAAAAATATATTAGAATGACTCAATTGCTATTCCAAAAAGGGAACTATAGGCATAAATGGGTTAGGCCCACACACATATAAAAATATATATTTTGTAACTCTAACGTTTGTCTTTCGCATAAAAAAATTTTCAATAGAAACTAATAGAAAGCTTTAAAGTTATAGGTCAAATAAAAATTATTTTTAAAAATTTATGAAAATTGAATAATAATTTGCTTTTAAACTGAGAGTTTTAAGTAATTAGTGATTTGATTTGAAATGTCAAATATATACATACACATTAATACGTAATATTGAAACTGACAGAAAATCGGTACAGAACTTAAGCAATTTCAAAACTTGCGTGGTTGATAGAACATAAAATTTACTGTTGTATTTCCCAAATTAGATCAAGACAAAATGAAAAGAGTAACTATAGCTAAAATGTTTGTCCACAGTGTCTCAAAATAACAAAGCAATATTCCATGTATCAGCAGAGAAATAACAGTGGTTAGGGCCCCTGACTTCGAAGCAGTAGTTCCCAGGTTTGAATCCTGGTTCGGTCTTGGATGTTCCTTTCGCTCTCTGTTTATTCTTTCGAGGCGAAGCTACTGGAGGCCCCACTGTAAGAATTGCCCTCGCCTCTTGTAGAGCTGAATTTGATTAAATTCTAAAGAGTAGTAATACATACACACACACATATATATTCTTCCAAAAAATGGGACCAGATGCATTGACTAAAGAAAATTATCTTCAAATTCTAGGAAAAATACATAAATTTAGCATAGCTAGCAATGCATAGAAATTAATGTGTGTGTGTGGTATTATAAAATATTTGAATTATCTTAACTTGTAAGCAATAAGAAAAACTAAATTTATATATTTTCCACAGAAATCTGAGATGATTAGTTTTCGTTAATGATTCTTCTCTTATTTCCTGGAAGAAAATTCTTAGAATATTGCTTTGTTATTTTGAGAACTCCTTTCTTTCGTCAAAAGGGGAAGATGGACTTCTGCTGGATATAAATATTTCAGCCAGAGGGCACTGCTAATGAGAACCCATATATATTTGAAGGAGTCTTCTTACGAATATGACAGTAGGTTATGAGGCCTCTTAATAAACCAAAAAATAAATATATAAAAACGAACAAATATATATATATATAAACGAACAAATAAATGATTTTTATTTCATACTGTGTTCCTACACAGTAACATGATTTTTAGAGAACTGAGCCACAAATTTATATATATATATATATATATATATATATATAATTTTATAAATATTTTTCAAGTACATTGGACAGTTTTGATGTATTTTATTTTTTACATTCTCGTCGAGATTTGTCTATGCAAGGAAGATACCAGACTAATTTGTTCAAAAAATGAAAAATTTAGTCAAAATTATTGAAATTATTTTTTATTCATTTTTGAACTTCATTCTGACTAGTCTATCTATTAAGTATTTATTTATTCCATAACATTTTTTGCCTGTCTTTAACATTTCCACATACATTTATTTATTCTTTTACAATTTACTCAGTTTTGCAAAGAATAAAAATGCATCATTTGTGAATTTTTATTAATGCTTATTTTAAAACTAATTTATTGAGATGTGTGTCTCATGTATGTATACTCTTGCCTTCGATTTAACAGTTTGTGGGTTCGAATCCCACCTTGGGCATGGATGTTTGTACTGGTTCGGAATCCAAACCGTAGGTCCCGGTCTAATTAGCCCTCATGTTCAAAAAATGACCGTTGAGTGACAAACAAAACAAAACCATGTACAAGAAGCTCTATGCAAGAATCAGAAAAAGCCATGTTAACCAATTAAAATTCTCTGCATCGTTATAATTTATCTTGTACAGCACCTCAGAAGGAAAAGCAAAATGAACATGGCATGGACTAAAGTTAATAATTTAATGAATTAAGTTAGCAGCTTATTATAAAGCTAGGTTTTATTTTGAAAAATCATCTTTCTAATTAAAGAATCTTTCTCAATAAATTTTTTTCTATAAAAGAGTTACTTAAATTTTCATAAATGTAAACTAAAATTTCAAGCTTTCTTACCTAATTAAATACTCTATTTACTTAACTTTTTAAAACGGGTAGTTATATTATGTGTAAAAAAAAATTAAAAATGCAAAATAAAACTGAAATTCCAAATCCTTTACTAAATCAGTTGTATGATTCAATATTCTGTTTTGATGAGGTATTAAATAGCTCTTTACAAATGTTTTTCAAGTGTTTTCAATATTTAAAAAAAAGTTATAATTTTTGTTAAAAATTTTCTAAAATAAAAAAATCTGAATTTCATAATTTTTGAACAATTTGTGTTTTAAGATTCAAAAATATTTCGAATAAAGATTGTGTATATTAAATATAGAATTACTGTATTTTGTGTGTGTATAATAAAATATACTGAGAAGAATTATTTTACCTCTTATTTGTTATTTTTCAGTAGAAAGCGCTCTTGGCTTTGGTTTCAACAGTTTATGAGTTCAAATCCCCCCTATGGTTTGGATGTTTCTAGTGGTTCAGAATACACTTTAACCCGCGTAAATCCCGGTTTAATTAGCTTTCGTGTGCCAAAAACGAATGTTGAGTAACATAACAAAGCGGGATTTTGTAAGTAAATATTTTTTAATTAAAAATAATGTTTATAAGTAATAATCTTGAATGTATGTACTCAAAATCTTTGCTATATTGGTAGTTTTGAAAATATCGGTAATTCTTTAAGTAAAATATTTTTTCATTAACAATTTTCTATTAAAATGCTTGTTTGTATTTCAAAATGAATGAAAATATCTTATATTCAAAGAAGGATAAATTATTTGAAAGCTACAAAATGTATCTTCTTATTGTAAATTTTTCGTAACAAATAATACAAATTACGAATTTTATTTATTGAAAAAAATTGATATAGTTTAGTTTTAGTGGTTTCTTTTCAGAATCCTTAAAGATGTAGTAAATTCTTAAATATTTTATTAGGATATTCAAATTAATAAATGTTAATCGATGTTCAATATAAAAATTTATATTTTATACCTATATTGAAAGAATTGTCATAAATTACATATTTTATTAATGTATATTTTTAAATTTTGCAAAATATCGTTGAATATCTCTATTATAGAAATTTTAGACACGTTTCCATAGGCTCAAACTTTTCCGACATTTATATATTAAAATAAATAGTAAGATGTGCCAATTGGCGAAATTTCAAAATTTCAGAGCATGATGTCACTAACCAATTTCTACTTCCGTTTTTCGGAAACGAAGAACCGAAGATGATGTTCCCTTTTCCATGTGATACATCATTTACAATCAATCAATACATGAAAATGTATGTTAAAGTAACTTTCTTGATTGATTAAAATGTTCTAATAAGCTTAATTCACAGTATACAAGCATGCAATTTTTTTAGGTTTGACGTTAAACTCCTTGTATGCTAAAAGTAATAATTAAATTCTAAATGAAAATTTCAAATTTAAATTGCTATATCTCATTAGTAAACTGTTTATGTTTACGAAAATGAGAAAAAGATTTTTGAAAATATAAAACTATTCAGCCATACGCTGACATAAATTACCTATTTAACAAGTAGATAAATATTTTATAATGTCAAAAAAAAAAAAAAAAAAAAAAAAAAAAAAAAAATCCTAAGTTTTCAATTAAAGTATATAGGTTGTCTTTTATGATTTTGCAAACAACCAATAAAAAGTATTACTGAAATTTGTCTCCAAAATATTCGTAAATTTCCCATTTTTATATATTTTTTTTTTTTTTTTTGGTATTTTGGAATCAATGGCATCTTTGAAATAGTTAGTATATTTTGTCTATAATGAATGTTCTAAAGAAGCAAATGAGTAAAATATGGAAATAATTCGAGAAGGTTTGCGTTGGGTAGTTTTTTGTGATTTTAAGAAAGGCCTCACTCGATAAGAATATTTAGTATCGCTTCGTGAAACTTGGTAATGAAGCACTTTCAGAAAAGACTGTTTACATTTAGTTTGCTGAAATTGGTCGTGGTCATGAATCTATGAGTAATGAATCTCGTGAAGGACGCCAAAATCGGGGGGTAGTTATTTCAAACAATATCGATTGTGTGGGCAAGATAGTTGAAGAATATCGACATGTCTGATATCGTGCGATAGAAGCATTCATTGGTATATCATAGAGTGCAATACGTTTAATTTCATACGAACATTTAACTTTAAAAAAAAATTTGTTCTTGTTACTTATGACACTTGGACAAGCCAAGCTTGCTAGCCGACGGCTATGAAAATTAAGTCAGAAAGGAACCTCTTTATTGAATCAGAGCACCACGAAAGTGAAAGTACGTCTTTGCTCTAAGACTCCTCCATTACCTGGCATCACTAGAGGATCCACGTCCTCAATTTTGACTTTGATCTGGAGGGGGAGGAAATTTTCTCCAGACCGTAACGACCAACCATCCTTTCGATTCCACAGATTTAATGAGCACATATATCGCATGTACTCTGAGTCTTTGCGCCTTTGGAAATCGAAACAAGCTCTTCCAGGAAGAAGGTCGATGCCGCAACCATTAGGCTACCATGCCCCCCCCCCAAAAAAAATTGTTTTAGATGGATTTCGCCCAATTTGACAGAAATTCAAAAAGAGGCTTGTGCAAATTGGTGTAAAGAAATGCTGAAAAAAATTCTAATTGGAAACTACAAAATTTGTTTATACAATATCGCTATAGATGACGAAAGTTGGAAATATTCATAAGAGCAGGAAACTAAGCAATCCATTGTTTGTGTGTTTCAAGATGATCCGAATCCAACGAAAGCTGTTCGTGAACGAAACACTTCCAAGAAAATGATTGCTTGTTTCTTTGTCCTTACAGGACATATTGCAAACATTTCTTTAGAGGATTGAAATACTGTTAATACTAATTGGTATACAGAAATTTGTTTACGAAAAGCCATCAACGAAACCAGGAACAATAACAAAAATCGCCACATCATTTTTCATTACGGAAATCGCAGCT
Organism: Latrodectus elegans; assembly: GCA_030067965.1. Classification (NCBI taxonomy): domain Eukaryota; kingdom Metazoa; phylum Arthropoda; class Arachnida; order Araneae; family Theridiidae; genus Latrodectus; species Latrodectus elegans. The sequence continues at coordinate 57,266,598 of CM057817.1, forward strand.
CCCATATAGTTCGTAAATCAATCGCTTATTTGAATGATAAAAATATCGAATTAATGTATCATTCCCCATATTCACCTGATTTGTCGCTTAACAACTTTTTCTTATTCTCTTATGTCAAACAAAAAATGTAGGGTTAGCGTCTTCCTCAAGAAGCTATTGATGCCTTTCAAAACCATGTTTCTGAGATATTAACTTCAGAGTAGAAAAAATGATTCAAGAATGGGTTTGAACGGATTGTAAAGTGTATAAATATTAAAGGCAAATATTTTGAAAAGCAATAAAACAGTTTGTTACCCCAAAAAAATTATTTTTCTCTTCTAATTTTTTGTAGAAACTTAAAAGACAACCTTCGTAAAATACTATGTTTTTATAAAAATGAAAAAGGAACTATTTTCTAATAATTTCATTACTTGTAAGATCCTATTTATGTATTATTATCCATTTAGTTCGTAGAGTATATTTGGCTTGTAGTATACTCACGCTTTCATTGTGAATATGAAAAGATTTAAAACAAGCTTTAGTTCAAGCAAATTATTAGCAAATGTATTTTTGTTTAATAATATTCTTCCATTGATTTATCATTTTTAATGTTGATGTTGAAATCTAATATTAATAAATCCAATTTTTAGGAAATAAGAATATCATATGCAATTAATATAGAAATAAGATTGTATATAGACAAATCTATCTATAATCATTTATATTAAGAGAGATAGATATAAAATATGAGACATGAACTTGGAATAATAATTAATGCTTTCACGTTTGAAAACTGTAGTAGTTATCAATTTTTATAAATTAAAATAAAACAATTGTTATTTGGAAAAAAATGTTCTAAAACACGATCATGAAAGTTTCTTTCTACTAACCCGGACTACAAAAGAAAATTGCATGTGTAGCTAAAGACTTACAGCCTTTTGTCATTTTACAAAAACTAATTTGTTTTCGTATACTAAAAATGACGTTAGAGAGTGTTAAGATTTTAATCATTTTTTAAATTTATATCTACCTCGATAAATTTTCATATGAAAATCAACGATGCAGTTTTACGTTTTGAAGTACAATAATCTGAATATAAAATACGGGCTTAGTATGAAAATAAAAAATTATTTTAACTATCAGATTAATATAATTACATCAATGTCTTATTTTCAGTTTCTTCTTATGAAAAGAAGACTTTTATATACTAAGATATGTATAACGAGTGAGATATTGATCGTTGAATATCAATACTATGGATTTAATATGACATTTATATGAGTTACGCTCTTGGAATTTAGAAGCCCCATGCGCAGGCCACCCCATTATTGGACAAAGGTTGATAGACTGACACCGCATAACACGTGAAAGCAGTTGTAAAACATTTGAATATGTAAGTACAGATCTTCCCATAGAGGATTTTTCATCAAATTGAACCGCATACAGAAGTCCCAATGAAGGAAACTTTAAAATTCCGCCAGCATATCCATTTCGATAGACGTGTTCCCACAAAACAAAAACGTAGCTTCCATATCTCGTTGTTCAACAGTAACTTGGATCAAAATAGTTACTACCATCAGGGTAAGGGGGATTTATATTGTATTTTTTGGGATGAATGAAAGATTCCGAAATTTTTACCTTGCGACATTATAATTTATAAAATGCAGAGTTCATAAAAAGTCATATAAAAGCTTTAGATTTTTAGTTTATCGGTTAGATTCAAAGTGTTAATAAGTTCAGTGCATATTGATTGTTTCTAATCAACTAAAGTATAATTGTTTTTCAGTTTTTATCAACAACAAGCACATTTTAAAAAATAACAGACAAAATTTTAAATTTCTTCATAACATAGTCATTGCTTTTTACGCCAATGTGTGACGTCAATTTGTGTTAAATTATAATCGAAGCTTTGTAAATAAAACAAAATGAATGTGTCGTTACTTAGTAAAAGAAACAAACATTTGGCAATAACAAGACACTAAAATAAATAAAATCCATAAATAAAAGACTTTCAGTGTTCTTAGATGATAAAATTAACACGAAATAATTAATTATGTTATTAAATTGCCAATTTAATTTTCTGAGAAGTATTCAGTTGTATTTAAAATAATAATTTCAGTGATAAAGCAATTATTGATTAAACTATATATCACAAGTAAATTCTGAACATATTTATTTTATTCAGTTTCTTTTCGGATTCGTTTTTATTGGTATTTTTAGAAATATTAAAAAAAAAAAGTTATTTTTACCTTTCCTTCTTCCACCAAATTAGAAGTTTTAGCCAAATACTCGTTTTCGTAGGAAATGCTATCCCACCAAAAGTTTTGCATTTTGCGTTTCTTAATCTAAAAAATAAATTATTTTCTAGTAGTTAAATACACAACTAATATATATTACTTTAACTTTAACGTTAAAAACAATAAAGCGTAGATAAAAAAATTTAAAGATATTTTTATCAAAGTTTTCATAAGCACTTATATGAGAAAGCTTTCAGAAATATTAAGTAATATAATTTTATTATAACTATTGAATTATGTAGTGCTATTACGAATGTTAAATAATATAAATATTTCAACATTCATGCCAATATAAATTGTACTCAATTCTAGGACTGTATGACCAAAAGTATTTTATCCTAAAAAATCCAGAAAACAAAACTTAACATTTTGTAATGTATTTAATCGATCATTTGTGTGTAATGTTTATGAACTTACTTTTCTGATCAATGCACAAACTTGTACTGCAAGTGTTAGGAATGTACCAAGTAAAATTCCAAATTTATCAGATAATAGAGAAGGTATGGCGTAAGTTATAACTTTTCCGCCAGGAGAACTTATATCTACACAAAACGGATGGACAATCGTTCCGATTGTGTTGATTACTAAATCAAATCTGTAAAAATAGTAGAAGCATCAAATGAATACTTGTTATTTTTATTAAATGTAATAATCAAATACATTGAAATAAAATTGATCACTAGAATAAATATACTCAAAAGGTAATTTTATTACAAATTTACTTTATTCCGTTGTAGATAAAATTCACCTACTGAGGAATGTGTCAATCAGCATTAATATAAAAATAATTCTATACAGCTACCAGGTGTATAGAATTATTGCTAAACACTTATAGAAATATAAGTATATAATATCTTATGGTTAGCTAAACACTTCTTATAGAAACGAATACCAATTCATTGTAAATGAAAAATGGTATTTTAAATCATACAAATATATTGTATAAAATTATCAATAAGTCAAATTAAATATTTGACTAGTTTAATTGAAAATGTCTTCAAGAATTAACTTATATTATTTTTTGTGATCTGATAGAATATAATATACTTTTGAAAAATCATCACAGTATATTTAAGAAATTTTTTTCTTGATATATATATATGCGAAAAATCTATGCGACTATCTATCAGGTGTATCCATATCAAATGAGACGATTGCTAACAGATGTCGCCACGCATATATGCAAACATTATGAAACCATGACACGGGATTTTTTTATAGTTTGACCTTTGATACTCACATTTGGTTAACATTTGGACGAATTTCAGCGTGCATTGGGTTATTTTTACTGTGTTGCAAATGTCGAATTATAATGCCTTCTAACCACGATTTGCGGACAGCGTTAATTTTTTGTTACCATCTGAAGAAAAATGCTGGCGAATCGCATCAAATGTTTGTAGAAGTATACGGTGGCAATGCTCTGAGCCGTGCGCAGTGCTACAGGTGGTTTGAAAAGTTTCAAAATGGTGATTTCGATGTGAGAAGCGAGAAGCGTGGCCAACCAGCAAAAAAAATTTGAAGATGCTGAATTGCAAGCATTACTCGATGAAGATGGCCAAACAAAACTCTTACAGAACAATTGAATGTTGACCCGAGCACTGTTTCCTGTCGTCTCAAAGCAATAGGCAGGATAATAAAGGTCGGTAGGTGGGCACCACGCGAACTAACGGACCGTCAGCAGGAAAACCGAAAATCCGTGTGCGAAATGTTGCTTGCCCGCTACAAGTTCAATTCATGTATCCATCGTATTGTGACGGGTGATGAAAAACGGAATTATTTTGAGAATCCCAAGCGTAATCGATCATACGTTGACCCCGGACAGTCTTTCAAATCGACCTCAAAGCCAAATCGTTTCGGCCGCAAGACAATGCTGTGTATTTTCTGGGATCAGGAGGATCCAATCTATTATGAGCTTCTCAAACCAGGAGAAATCATTAATACTGATCGCTCCAAGTAACAATTACTTGGTTTGAATGAAACTATACTTGAAAAACGTGAGTAATACAAGAAACGGCAGCACAAAGTGATTGTCCTTGATGACAACGCACTTAACCATCGTGCTAAACTGACCAAGGATATCGTTAAGGCACTCAGCTGGGAGTCTTTAGCTCATGCGGCTTATTCACCACACTTGGCTCCTTCCTATTACCACCTATTTGCATCATTGAGACACGCATTGGCTGACCAGCGCTTCACTTCTAACGAAAACGTCAAATGTTGGCTGGCCTCGAAAGAAAGATCATTTTTTAGCATGGTATACACAAATTGCCTGAAAGGTGGGAAAATGTGTAGCTAACGATGCGTATTATTTCTCATAAAGAAATATTAACGGTTTTTACAAATTTATTTATTTTCTTTTTTAAAACAATCGTCTCATTTCATTTGCATATTTATATAAATCATAAATATTTTGATTATTCAGCCGCATCATAGTTTTCACAATCATGTTTGAAATGTAATGAACACTTTTCATTTTTATAAATATTTAATACATAAAATGAAAATTGATATTCAATATATTCTCTATTTCATACTGCATAAGTCATCAATTACATACTTTGGATATATGGGGCATATAATGTGAGGAATGTGTATCAATTTATATAATTTGTTCATCAACGTCTTACTAGTTCAAGAAATGCAATTTGTGGGTGGGGATGGTGTCAAGAAGATAGTGGATTTGATATTTGACCAACCAAAAATTGTCTTATTGAGAGAGGCTTATATATACTTATATATTTCATAACATCTATAACGTCCATCCACTTGTTAGGAGAAAAAATGTTAATTTAAGAGTCAACTCAGACTTGACATAAGTTCATTACAGGATAGTCATTAATGTTTAGCAATTTCAATCGGCAGGAACGGATACTTGCAAATGTGTTATTTATTAGTAGCGCATAGCAATGAAGTTCTTAGAAAATATCCCAAAATATTCTCAGAGAAAATTCAAACAAGTATAATATTGGACTGTCCTTTTTCCTGGATGAGAACCCAGATCTATTGAATGGAAAAATGAATGACCAAATAAAGAATCATAAAGGAATGTAATTGACGTATTATTGTAAATTATTTATAAATGTAAAGGCAGATTGAGGAGACCTAAATAAATAAATTTCGCTTAATAATGTTAATATGGGTATTAAGTATTGAAGTGCTAATATGTAAGCAAATGTTTTTTATTCAAGCAGTTTAAAATAGTTTCTCGAAAGAGCGTCTCCAACAGTGACACAAGGCACACAGTGGTGACGTATGGATTAAGGTATGCCAGAAAAAATTAGACATACCCCGCATAATTTCAGTAGAAATAGACAATCGGGCAGCCAAATCTTCTTCAACTGTAATATATATAAAAGTATTTTACACAATGATATTAATGTGAGATCAAAAGGGAAAAATCAAAGTTTCCTAAATCTAGAGCGTGGTGACCAAGGTACAGGTGTTTCCAGCTGTACTTAATGCTGACCGTAGAAAGCGTCCTGGTGATTTCTTACATTCCTGATGGAGCGAGCTAGATTTCAATCATTTTGGAATCACATTCCGTATGGCGCGATTTATGTACGTGAAGGAACATTGATGCAGAAGTTCTGGTAAGAACTCTTGCAAGAAGTTGTTATTTGCTTGGCTGTGGGTGTGTGATAAGATGAATTCGTATTATATACTGATTGATTGAGACATATTGTACATAATACCTGCAGAAAAATCAATGGAATTTTTTTTATTTATAAATCTTTAATCATTAATGGCACAAAAACATTACAATCACTTCTTTTTATGCTATGTATATTATAATGAGACCAAAGCGAAACATTGTGGATGTTAAAAATACCCGACCAAAAACAAATTATTTCACAAGCGAATACAGTTTCCGTAGGAAAAGAAATCGGCTGAAGCCTGCTCTAGCTACCAGCGGGCATAGTTTGTATGCAGAAGGTAATAACCCAGGCAAATGGAACTTTCTGCAAATAACACAGATGCATAACGTCTTCACCTCATGTCCAAATAGTTTCACATCTAGTAAGCGTCCAACAGTTCTTCAGCTTGTCAAAAGATTATTCAGTGTTGTGTGTAATATTATTTAATCGATTCGAAGTACTCTGCAATATATTCCAATGTCAATAACACTCATGGAAGCATGAGACTCTCTGACCACGGCTTACTTTCGTTGAAAACGTTTAAATATCTGGAGATTTGGTAATACATTGCTGCACGAACATTCTTTGAGCAAGTGCTAAATTTCTTTGCTCAGCTCCATACATGAAATGTGTGAATAAACTCCATTCTGGTGTAAAGTTTAATGAATAAAGGATAACAATTCAACCCAATGAAGGGCTTTCATCCTCTTAACTAAACAGCGTCATCTCGTGGCGTTTCTGCACCATATTCCCCTACTCAAAATCTGCTTATTTAAGTCCTGTCTACCTGCCTTAACATTTCTGAGAAACATTTTTGAAATATTCAGTAAGTAGGTATATATAAACTCCTATAAAATAGTAATTGAAATCAATGGCTACCTGAAGAAGCATCTATTTATTATTTTATTTTAAAATATAAATTAAAATTTGATAAACTCTATTTTGTTTAATGTTTCATAAAATAAATATTTAATTTAGATCTCTATTCTTATGAAGAGAGTTTTCTCCTTTAATAATTTTATAAAAATAATCAACCTCTTTCTCTTTCGAAGCTCCATCTCAAAATCAGTAACAGTGTACACAATTATATCATCCACTTCAAGGATATGACACATAGGCAATCCAGCTGTAGGAACACAGGTGGTAACATTACCACCCCAAGCTTTTAGTAATTGAACAGCAAAAAGGCCTGACGGAGAATTTCCGACAAGTACTAGTATCCTACAATAAAAGAAAATAAATATGGTGAAAATTCCCCCTTTTCATAACAAATATTTTCAAGCATAGTGAATATTTATTTTTATGTCTTTATTCGCATTGCGAGATACTAATAATTTGATATTGAAAATTAAGTAGGTTAATAAATTAGAAGTTTCCTATACTATAATTACAAAATGGACGTTATTATTCCTTAGTTATTTGCCGAATAAACGATGGATAAGTTCCTAAATAAAAATTACATGTTGCCTAAATGGCAGACAAAATAATATAATAAACATAGTCTAGAAAAGGAATCTAACAACAAAAGATGGAAATCTACAAATAAAATTCTTATTCCGTTTGTTGAATGTAATACATTTAGCATTAGAGTACACGCACGTAAAATTTGCGTGATAGATTGAATACGCGGCACAATAAGCATTGGAAGCGTTTTGACTGAGTAAATTGTTAAGAATACTCTTTTAATATATATACTTTTAAACAGAAATGGCTGTGTAATGCTTGTAGATTAACAAAAGACTACTATTTTAAGTGTGTTTTACTGGAAACTTAAGAAGGATTTTAATAGAGATTTATGTAGGAGATATTTTTCAGTTATTAATATCCTAAATTCTCATAAGAATTGTTCTTTATCAAGTTCGTGCTTTTCTATTAACTTTTTTTAATTGCTTGAAAAAGGAATAAAAAATATAGCACAGCATGATTACTGTACCATTCACTGACCTTCGTCCTTTGATTGATTTTGGATCAAGACCTGCTTGATCAATCATATTGTTCACTTGAATGGCAGTGTAAGGTAATGAAGCAGCTTCTTCAAAAGTCAAATTTCGTGGCTTGAGAGACACTTGGCTTTTTTTCACCACAACATATTCAGCCATGAGCCCTTCCAAGCAATAAGGAGAAACAGCCCAAACCTAGAGTACAGTACTACAATATATTATAGATTTTACAGATATTTGTAAGACAGTGATTCTACTAACTGTTTTCCTTACATTATCACCTTTGAAAAGGGATGACACTTCTGAGCCAGTATCCAGAACTATTCCTGAGCATTCTCGTCCTAGTATAACAGCCGAGTCATCATCTGCATGCTTTTACCAACAATAAAATAAGTACTATATAGTTTCCAGAAATTATTTGTGCACATAAAAGAGGTTTTATATTATTCTAATATAAATATATTTATCGAGAAAGATTTTTCTGCATTATTCTTAACTTAACGTTTTCTTATTCTTGGAAACAATCTTTTTAAAAATTTTGGATGCACTAAATATTATTTATTATTTAGTATTCTATACGTACTCCCATATATATATATATAACAATTCTTTGGATAACTATTTTTTCCCGATAGTTCTGCGATTCACAAGATCATTTTGACACCGCTTGGTTTTTACACCAATGGTCAAGAGCCGTTGTGGTTTTTACACCAATACCTTAATGGTCAAGAGCCGTTACTACGGCATTTTAGTAATCAATTCATAAATTGCTTTCCAGGAGGACTTTTTGTTGATAGTGGGCCGTGCTGAAGTGTCACAAGGGAGGAAACCTGTAAATTTTTCAAGCACCCAAAGCAGAAGCGTAACATACATCCAACGTTGTTCAACAAACATTGGGCTTGAACCCAGGACCATATGTTCTGAAGAACGCTGTCCAACAATTTGCCCACTGTAAGTCCTCTCAAGATAATTCGAAAGTATTCTTAATTAGACTTTGTAGTCACTCTTGATCCTTTTTATCTTATTCCTACATAATACTTTCTGTTCTGCTCGAATAATTAGAATTTGGTACCAATCTCATCTGCAAGTTCAAACTTCGCCAACCTATCTAGTCGTCAACACTTTTTATAGACCACTTTTTTCAACACTCTAACGACCAACGTTCTTGGAGATTTTACCTTACACTTGCTTCTTGGCTCCGAATGCCAAAAATCATTTCACAAATAAGCATATTGAGTAACGTAATTTATGCATATCTTCCGAAACAATCACTTTTACTCACTCAGCAAATAAAATACTTATCCAATTTCATAAATACTAATTGCTTTGATACTTTTCAAACGTTTTATTGTTGTTATTTACAGCTAGATAAAAACTTGTGGTACAAATTTAAATTGCTTGAATTTTTCATTTATAATATTTCTAACTAGCACATTAAACTCTGAAAAAGTCCCTTTAGTATTAGAGTGGCTTACTCAAAACATTTACTGTTAGGAAATATGAGTGTCACTAAATGCAAACATTTTCAAGACCTAGTGCTTATAACAGTGGGAAACCTTTTGGTATTTTAAGCTGTGCTTCAACTGACTTCGTGCTATATTCAAGAGCTCATAGTAATACATTTTAATTTCTGATTTATAGTTGAAACTGTATCATGTCAATCAATATTATGCAATAAATTGGCCAAAAATATATTAGTAAATATTTATGAAAACACTGTGCCTAAATTGTAAACTAAAAAGAGGTCATTCCCTCTGGTATGAATTGAAATAAAATAATATAAAATACAATTTAATTAGAAACTACTGAGCTACCATCAAAACATTACAAACTTCAAGAAATTGCATTTTGATGAAATTAAATTGAGAGCACATTGAGAAATATATTTAAGTACTAATGAGAAAAAAACCTGTGATTAAATTGTAAGGGAAAAAAAAAGGATCACCCGCAATAAAATTAAATATGAGATGTTATATAATTTAATCATTTATTACTGAGCTATTAACAAAGTTATGGTGAGATCAAAGTTCTACTTACCATGTTGTTTTGCCGCAAATAAGACCGCATGGATTTGCCATAGCCCCAAGTTATCATTAAATCCATAGAATCAAGCCCTGCAGCTATGACTTTAATTAGCACTTCGTCAGGATTGCGAATCTTTGGAACTGGCAAGTCATTCCGAATTTCAATGGACTGGGGAGGAATCAACTGCTTACTGAAAATCGCTGATTATACATGGGGATATTTACTTTTAAAATATTTATTACTTAAATAAAATAGTGATTATCAGCTGTAATTATATGTGAATGAAATACTATGCATTATATAGTGGGTTGTTAGTGGAGAGGTTTTTGTTGTAATTCAAAGAAATTACTTAACAATTTTTAAACATGTCCGGAAAAAATACAATACTAATTTCCATTTCCCGAAGATTAAAAATCATATCAATCTCATAGAACAGCAAAAAATCAAGCATTATACTTCATGCACATTAAAGAATAGGATAATATATTATTAATAAAAAAACAATCAATATTATATTATTACTCAATATTAGAATAATACATTTTAATTCAGAAAAAGCTTGGGAAAATATATATCTTGAATCTCATGAGTAAATGGCATTTATCAATCCAATTTATCCTCAATACCATCATGCTTCTTTCGTGATCACATAAATAATATCAATTATTATTCCAACTAAGAGAATCACCGGTGAAGAGTATAAACAAATTTGATTATTCCCACATGAAGATGAATTGTAGTTTGTGGAATTTTAACTTGAACAGAATTTAAATTAAAAGATTCATTAGAACACTAGCTTCCTAATAATACAACGAAACATTTGATAAATATATTTCTATTAAGGAAAACGAAACACATAGAATGCAAATTTGAAAAACAAGTTTAATTGTTACTCGTGGAGAAATACACTCATTATTAAATCTAAATAATAATTTATTTTTATGGAACTTGGCAATATATATTATTACTATGATTTCTGAACCTAAACACACTAGGTTTATTTCACTTTTCGGTACAAAGGGCAGATTTGATGGGTAAATGTATAGAGCCATCCAATGGGTGTGACTTTGTCACCACGAAAATGCATCCTTGTCAATAGCAGCTAAAACCAACTAGAAGAACCTGAGACTTTCGTCTGTCATCCCCACAAGTATCAGGTCAATCGGAAAATAATGTGATTATAAGACCTATACTTCACGTTACTATTAAGGAACATAGAAACATGGCGCCTTTATATATTATAGATACATATATATAAAAGATACCTTTTTCTCTGATTGAGTTTTTGTATTATTTATTCTGAGTGCTTCCTAAGACGAATTTTTGTAAGCAGAGAATGTGCCGATATTTTGATAAAAGCATTCAAATGTCATACAGAAGAAAACAATGAAAATACGTCACTTAACCTGAAAGAATGTTCTGAACAAACTAATAATTAATGAATTATGGGGTATATATATATGCATATTAAGAAATCCTATAGAGAGGAAGTTATTATTTTATTATTAGAGAGAGTGAGCATATTGATGTTTCTTTTATAATTTTCAAATACCATTAGTCGAATAACAATGAAACATTTTCTCAGACCTTAACCTAAAAGTTGTATTTAAGCAAAGTATTGCCATTAGGAATTACGAGACAGAAATATTATGAACAGTATATTCACGAGAGTATAAATTAACATTTTGGCAACGAGAGAATTATTCAAATGTTTTTTTGGAATTATGTTTGATCTACGTCTATGTAATAAAATTCAGGGTATATTTGATTAACAAATAGGCAGGAATTAAAATATTGGAAAGTTATAAATGGAAAACATATTATATTTACAACATTAATATAAATCGTTGTGATTTAATTGAAAAATACTAGTTAAAAACATCTGTTACACATTTTACCACTTAAAATAGTTTAAGGCCTAGTATAACTTCACCCTGCATTAAGAGCCAGGTATTCTCACAAGGGAACAATTTTCATAATAAATAAAATAATAATTCCTAATTATTCTGATCATAGGAAAATATTTTTTTCAAAATAGCTTACTTTTTAGATAATTTTAAAGGGGCATTTCATATGTGTATAGTATATCTCTTTTTTTTTTTTTTTTAGTTTTGTAAAAGGAAATTTTTCCTCCAAAAATTGTTAGAATTTTATGGTAAATATGTAATTGGTTATATTTCTTATGAAGAGCCATATAGAGAAATACCACATTAGCACACCATAGCTTTCAATTTTTAGAGTTTAACTTATTAAATATTCAACAAAAAATAATGAAGGAGGTAAAATAATGTTAAATAAATTGCACAGACTTGAAGAACATGTATAAAAAAATCATGATTTATTTCATGAATATTTATGAGCTTTAGATTACATGCAAGTAAAAATATTTTATTTATTTATTGTGTGTGACTCTCCTAATATACAGGGTGTCCACTAAAGTCCCTTGCCACCCTCTTAACTTCAGAACGGCTACTGCTATATTCATAAAAGTGGTGTCTATGTATAGTAAAGCAGCCATGCACTACTGAATAAAACAGACTACAGTGCCACCTGGTGGAAAACAGCGGAGTTAGTATTCCTATCTCGAAAACGGAATGAGATAGAGAGAAAAAGTGATTTACAAAGTTGTTGAGCATCCTTGATTTAATACGAAACGATACCTTGAAGGCATGAATATGAAGAATACAACGGTTAAAAAACGTGCATTTGTTGTTTCGTGCTGTGACATAGTACATCGTACGTGTGCATGATTAAAAAAACAAAAAATAGTTTTCGTACTTAAATTTTTCACTTTTATTTCGAAATGGTAAGAACGGAAGTATTAGAAATAATTGCAACATTTTGAATGCAGTATGCAAATACGTAAGAAACGTCCCGCCTGTTCACCTGAGACAGCTATCAAAGAGTCATCTTCTTGGGGCTTTAGTATGTTGATGCTCATGATCATGGCTGAGTATTCCAAAGTTGAGTATTGTGAGATGGTTTTAATGTACGGTGAATGTCGATGCAAGGCACGATCAGCAGAAAGGTAGTAACGTCAACGTTGCCCTGCAGGCCCTCATCTCTTTCTCATCAAACCATCTTAACTGTTGTAAAACGTTTAAGGGAGACAGGTTGCATTACTAGTTGATCTCGATCTGGCAGTCCAGCTTAAGGTAGGACGGCAAGTTCAACCGGATGAGGTATTAGCATATGCACTCGCATATCCGAAATGCAGCGTAAGAGAGATCAGTCAACACTGTGGTCTCTCCAAAAGTCAGGTTTGGAAAATCCTAAGCGAACAATATTTACGATAGTGGTTGTATTACCCGATTTTGTGGAGTACCTGCTGTTGTTTAATCTTAAAAATCTATGGTTTCAACATGACGGCGGGCCTGCTCACAAGATATCTCCAGTGAAGCAGTACCTCGTCAAGGAATTAAGCAACCAAATACTATGGTAAGGCGGTTTCGAAGAGTGACCTCCACACTCTCCTGATCTGACTCCACTGGACTTTTTCCTGTAGGGATACTTGAAACAGCAAGTATATGCTATCCCTCCACAAAATTTGCAGGACCTTAAACGACGCATTACGGTCGCGTGTTCCAATGTGTGCAACGTAATCTTCAAGCGAGGATCCAAATGTGCATTAAAGCTGACGGTGAGAAATTTGAACATCTTAAATAAAGTATAGCGTTATATTTATTTCCTTTTTTTTCTTTCTTAGGTCGTTTTGTGACGTCACAGCACGAAACAATAAATGCGCTTTTTAACCGTTGTATTCTTCATATTCATGCCTACAAGGTATCGTTTCGTACTAAATCGAGGATGCTCTACAACTTTGTAAATCGCTTTTTCTCTCTATCTCGTTCCGTTTTCGGGATAGGAATGCTAACTCCGCTGTTTTCTACCAGGTGGCGCAGTAATCTGTTTTATTCAGTAGCGCATGGCTTCTTTACTATACCTAGACACCACTTTTATGAATATAGCAGCAGCCGTTCCGAAGTTAAGAGGGTGGCAAGGGACTTTAGTGGACACCCTGTATACATAATGCAAAGAACACAGAGGCGCAAAACAACTTGGTGAGCTAAATGTAACCTCGAGCCTCGTGTTGATAACTGCTTTACTGTAAAATATTTTTCCAAATAATTAAATAAGTTTCTACACACAAACAGGGTCTGAATTATCTAGAAAATATTTCATTTCAGGTATAGAAGCTTAAAGTAATTTTTCGAAACAGCACAATTACTTTTTTTTTTATTATAGAAACAGTAATGTTAATAAAAATTACTTCATTACACATCAATGAAAGAATCATGAAAGTTATTTTCACAACACAGAAAAAAACTCATTTCAATATGAAAGTTTGAGAGAACATTCAGAATTTTTTACTTCATATATTGTAATTCATTTATATACTGATATTAAATTAACATAAGTTTTTTTTTATTAAGGATCTTAAAAAGAAACGAGGAAAAAAAAAAAAACGGGAAGTGAAAGACTGATGAAATTTCTTTTCACAATGCTAAGCTATATTGAGGATATTTCATAAATAGATAAAACATCTATAGCTTCACAGCAACATTCAGATGCCACAAGACTGAAAACATTACTTTTAGGAGTTACATTTTCACAACTTCTTGACACACGTCTTCAAATAAAGTAGGAGTGTGCAATTTATTTTATAAGTTCAACAGTAGTCATGAGCATAAAAAATGAAACTCATAAAAATGTTGATAAGAACAGCAAAATATCGTATTATTTTATTTATAAGAACTTGTTCATCATCGTTGATGCATGTCGAGCAGATTCCTGTTTGATACTCTGTACGTTTCAGTTGTTCTTTATGACAGTTCCGCCAATACTTAGCTATTTAGAATTCAGTTTTCTAAAATTTATATGAATTATGTTCGCATATCTCGTTAATTATTTTCGTATTGGTTATAACGATAAGCATCTCAAAATCACCCAGTAAATGAATTTCTGCCGATCGCCCTGTCTAGTGGTCAGAATGCCTGGGTTCGAGTCCCGGTTCGGGCATGGATGTACTTTTTCTCTCTCTGTCTTGTCTTTGTCCTTTCTGTGTACGAATGAGGTGTGAATGGTTGCCTACCCTACAAACAGATCCCTATGACGTATGTCTACTGAAGCCGTCGGACACCACACCAAGTATGGCTCAGTATGAAAAAGTGGAGCAGCGCACCCCATATTGTCAGCCTAGCTGGCACAAGACAAAAAAAAAAAAAAAAAAAAAAAAAAAAATAATTTCTGGAAGAAAAAGTATTTGTTTATGAATGAAGAGCTGAATCCTGATGAATTCTCTGTATATTTATGTTGTTTTTTGTGGTAGCTCTTCGATTACTTAACTGTTTAGAACTGAGGTTCTTGAACTTATGTGAGCTGTTTGCGATTATCTCTTGTTAATAATTTGTATTGATTATTACGAAAAACAACTGAAAACCTCCCAGTCAAAGAATTTCTGAAGCAATAAAGCATTTAGCAAATGGTATAATTACCACACAATCTACAATTCTGAATCTCATATATTTAAAACAAATTTTGAATGCATTATTAAGAACCATTGTGTATGATATTAGCCTCTCCATCAATTTTTTTTATTTTAAAAAATACCGTGCTATTATTTGCTAGTATGATGAAAAATGAGATTTCTTGCTTCAAGTCTCATTTTTTTTTTTTTGATTTATGTGGCTTTCACTGAAATTTGTGTCTCATCACTATTCTCCAGGACCTCTTAGGAACTATTAGTTAAAAATAAGAATTATTATTCAAAAATCGCATGGTTGGCAGATCATTCTGTTTCCGCAAAGTGTGTATGTACTTCTCAATTTTTCTTATTTATATTGAGTATAAGATAGTAATACCTTAATGATTGTGTCCGATTCCACTAAAACTTCTAATTCCATTCTAGACTTTATAAACTGTTCTTAATCACACTTTATTCATTGAGTGATTCCGGGAAAATCTTTGGTCAAATCAAACCAGTTTTAGACTAGTTTGCAAATCTAAAAGTTTTCGTCACTGAATTTTACTCTATTACTCTTTGCTATAGCTTATTATTAGACACGAATAAGATTTCATCAAAATGAAGTGATGATTATTCGAGATATCGAATGTTTTGCGTTTGTAACTAAATTATTAAACTATATAGATATGCATGCATAGATAAAACACGCAATATGTATTTAAAAAAATATATAATACATTTCTAAATTAGACTATTACCGATATTCCATTGCATGATCTCATGATAACTCCTTTCATTCCTGGTCGTTTTCTTTTTTTCCTTTCGTTGTACACTTGTAGGGAACGAGAGAGAAGAAAATATAAATAGCTTGCTGCTCCAACTGTGACTATTCTAGTTATATAAAATTCAATCGACGAAGTTGCTAAAACAATATTCATATTTAGAACAAACACAAACGTATTGAAATTTAAGAAAACATTAGGTGGATAGATGTAGATAATAAAGTAATTAAAATGAGCTTTGATTTCTAAAAATCACTGTAAAATGTGACATATCGATTATCTATTTTTTCCTATTCTATATATCTTTGATTTTTTAATGTTTTAACTGTTAATATGATCATTTCTATGAATTGCTTTTTTAATGATAGGGAAGTATTTTGTTTTACTGTTACTCACATTCAATATTTCCAACAAACTCTAACTGAGCTGGAAGAAGAATAGTTAGCATTCTTGTCTTGTCGGTTTAATAGTTCGTAGGATTCTCGGGATTGGATGTTTGAAGTTGTTCGGAAAACATTTTAAACTGTAAGTCGCAATCTAATTGGTCATCGTATTAAAAAAAATGAAAGTTGTGTGACAAACAAACCAATTAAACAACGTTTGCTAAGTATACCAGACATCCATCCTCTATATTTTTACAGACGATTTACAATCATTCCCCCATACACATGCACCAAACTGAAAGTTTTTAAAATTTTGTAAATTTTCAGCTAAGATGTATCACAACTTAAAAATTTTTTGAAACAAACTTAAGAACTTGGTATGAAATAATAAATATATAAGTTTTATACAATCCTCAAGACTTAAAAGTGGAATTTAGCAGATTATTCACCTAGAACTAATATGTAACATAAAAATGATTTATCAGGCTATTCACAAATTTCAATACAATATGCTTATGTAATAAAAAAACTTAGGATACTTTTCTATAAACTCGTGTTAAAAATATTTTTTTCCATTCTGTAAAAAGTTGAAGCAAGAAAGTTTAAAATTATGCAAGGAATAATAGCTTATTTGCTCATCAATTTTATGGTTCAATAACAATCTAATTTATCTGGTGAAAATGACTATAATTTGTTTCGTTTATTTTACACATCCATATATATATATATATATATATATATATATATATATATATATATATATATATATATATATATATATATATATATATATATATATATACATAAAAATTATTTAAAGTTACTTACATATTAGTAAATTTATTAATGTTTTCATCGAGATTCAATTAAGTTTTATTCAATAAGATCAAATTCCAATAACTATTTTGATGTCTATGAAGCAGTTATAATAAAACAGTATAAATAAATAAAACAGTCCTGTATGTGATATCTCTAATGACTTTTCGATTGAATTTTTCAATCCAAATATATATACAAATGTCAAAAAGAAAAATTTTCATAAATAGGAGCAAATATTTTTATTATCAGTATTAAAAAATACCTGTGATGTGTTTTTGAATATAAGAAAACCTGAACTATATTTTTGCTTGATAGTTGCTTCCAAGCGACGTAAGTTATGCAAAACAATAATACTGAAAATCATCTTAACTGATTTTTTTGTCATGGAAAGTATCCTATTTTAATTTGATTTCAGAAATTAATGGGACATTTTAATGAATATACATTAAGGAAATATATATAGAAATGGAACATGATTTCTATTTTATTTTATGATTATAAGGAACACTAAAAATTTGTTTAAATCAAGTTTCATTTAGAATTATTTTTACAGTGTCTTATATTTCTTACACAAATTAATGATAAAAGTAAATGTGTTTTGCACTGATTTAATAATTAACTTTTATAAATTGCAAGCCAAAATAAATTTTTTTGACATTAAATTTCACATACGATTTAAGAAAATAGATAAAACCGTTTTAAAAGATAGGTAAAAATTAAAATTTCTAATAATGAATTTAAAATTTTCTAGTTAATTAATAGTTTTAGCGTAATTTATTTAGTAATTTACTTAAAGATATTACTAATTAAGCACACAAATTGTTTTAGTAATACGGAAAAACTTATATATTTTTTTGTAAAATGCCGTTCTGTATTTAACAAATAAAAAATATAATATATTAATAAAAACAAAACAATACATCAGCATAAAACCATAATAAATACTATCTCAAAATAATCATGAATGAAGAATATGTACCTATACCGTATTAAGAGCTCAACTGTCTCTACTAACGTAATAGAAATAAAATAAAATCACCCAGAAAGTTCAAAATTGTATGTGAATTTACTGTAAGATTTCGTCAAATATTCTAGTTAAATACATTTTCTTCCTTTCTTTAAATTCAAAAGTAAGTAATTAAAACTTTTTTGGAAGACATATACTTAAAAAAAGCAGTAACAACATTTGCTTTTAGTTTAAACTAGAAATAATTAATTTCACAAACTCATCTAAGCAAAAAGCACTTAAAAATTCAAGATTAACATTAATATAGGAGAAGAAAATACTTACTGGGTTTTAAGTAATTAATGTTCTGTAAAAGCATGTTTGGAGTAAAAAGTAGGGTTTTGATTGAATTTAAAGAACATAAACAAGCATTCGGGAGACACTCTAACATCCTGGAAGAAAACAATAATGATATTAAGTCACTGGGTTTAGAATAAAAATATCCTTCGCTCTTTCCAAGTAAGTATTTATAACCATACTCGTCTTCTACTACGCGTACTTAAGATGTTTTGAGGTGGGCAGCAGAAACAACATAAATTTGTCTTCCTTTTCTTTCAAGTCTCTGTTGCAAAAAAGCAAAATATTTTTCTTTAACTTACTTATGGGTTAAATTTGTTCTTTTGAATTTTCTAAGAGGAATTTTAATAGTTCGCATACAGAAGTAAATTTTTTCTTACGTACTTATAAATTATATAAAATTAATACAAATATTAAATGGAATGAATAATTAGAACAAAAAATTGTTTTTGAAATTGAAATATAGGCTTTTTCCTTTTCAATTAGCAATCGGGAAGGAAACTTTAATATTGTATATAGGAACAATAAAGAATATTAAGAGATGGTAAATGTTTTTTTACGGGTACATATAAATTTTTATTTATTGTAAAAAGTAGGATTTGTTTCCCTTTTTAAATGTTTTCAAGGGTTTTTAACAATTAAAGCATATTCTATAAATTTTCTCTTCGTGCATAAATTTTATATTTTCCTAAAATATTGAAAATATGCCTTCTCACAAAATAATATAATTGTATTAAACTGAAATTTTTATTCGATAAAATTATCATATTTATTAAAAAAATATTTATCAATCACTACTAAAATATTTATTAATTATTAATAAAAATATTATTATGAATATAATAATTTTATCACAATATTTCTTTTGGTGGTGGTTAGTAAGGCTTTTACGATTCAGAAGGCAATGGACGATTCTGTGTCTTTTTGTTCCCTATATTCTAGCTGCAGATTACCATCAGGGTGATTCCCACCCTGATGCAAATTGCACAAAACTTCCAGCTTCCACTCTATAATTGCACAAAACTTCCAAGCCTATCCATTCTCCAATATGTTTCCGATTGAGCATGTGTTGCACCAGTTGAAACAGCAGATACACGGCCGAACTGGCAGTTAAATGATTAGCGATCTGGGCTTCAGCAGTTCGCGGGTTGAATCTTACCCTGCTCTTGGTTGTTTTGTAGTAATTCACAATCCATTACAAACTGCAGTTCTTGGTCTAATTAGTTCTCGGGTCCAAATTATGGCATTAAATGATAAGCAAACTAAACCAGATTTTTCTGGCTTAGAGGTAACTTTTCTAGGTTTGTGAATTCATCTATGACGT
Organism: Latrodectus elegans; assembly: GCA_030067965.1. Taxonomy (NCBI): domain Eukaryota; kingdom Metazoa; phylum Arthropoda; class Arachnida; order Araneae; family Theridiidae; genus Latrodectus; species Latrodectus elegans. The sequence goes on from CM057817.1 coordinate 57,286,549, forward strand.
CATGAAGCGTCTTCTCAATTCCATTCTTGATAATTTTCAGCTATTGAAGATAGTCAAATTACTCTGCGATTGATTGAGTCACTTGATTTCTGGATCAAGTGTAATTTTTTTTATTATTAGTTCGTTATTTCGATCCTACTTGTTGAATTCAAATAAATTTTAAGTACCAAGGTTTTCTGTGAATTGGAGTATTCTTTAATTCATTCACATTAAACGCTTTTAAGAAAGCTTTGACAATCTTTAATTCAACATGAAATCGAAGAAAAATGCATTTATTGAAGGCAATGAAATGTATCTTATGTATCATTAACTTTACACAAGAATTAAATTAAAGCAAGAAAATGTTTTTATTTTATTCTTATAATATAAGTATAAAAACACTTATAATAAATATTAAATAAAATGATTTACTAGTATTTTAAAAAAGCTGATTATTAATTACTTCGCAATTAATAATCAAACAAGTTAAAAATTCAATACAATTAATGAAAGGAAAACACTGGAAACTGGGAAAGCATTTCTTATAATTATTGAAAATAACAGATTGAAATAAAAGTATTATTATAGTTTCTCACTTGATGGCTTTTTTTTTTCATACGACACACACACATATATTCCGCCCTATTAATATCAACACTTGAAATGGCAGGTGCTACAGAAAATGCAGTCAATTATTTTGATTGAATAATACACTGTGCAGTAGTGATGATGTATTGCTTCATTGAACTTTTTCACATTCAAGATTCCGCACTTGTGATAACTCATTTTCGTGACAACAGTATTAATGGAACATGGCTCTTAAATAAATGATGAAGCCCTTTTTTTATCACATAATGTAAACCTAAAAATTTATATAAAAAACAAAACAAAAAAAATTATTCATTTGGAGAATTTTATGCTCTAGTTAAGATCTGGAGACTCATTAGTATTGGAAATATCATCCTTTTTCTATAATTAATTGGTTAAAAATTAATCCCAAGTTACAAACACCATTTCTGATTTCTGTTGCATAATGTTTCCTTTGTCATGTATTTTCATATAGGTATTTTATGGGTTTCTTCTTAATTCATATACATTTGAATGATTATTTTAATAAATTGTTTTTATGACATTTGTATTTTCAAGTGCATTCCAAGTTGACCGAGAAAGATAAAATCAGTATTGGGAAGAATACGTGCATTTTTAGACTTTTCCTTTAGCATTAGATACCTTGATAACATTAATGCCAACATAAAATAATAAATTTGTTACCCTAAAAAAATATGACTTTAAGATTTTACATTTTTTTCATGCTAGCTAAAAATGTTTTTACTAACCATCATATATATATATCATATATATATATATATATATATATATATATATATATATATATATATATATATATATATATATATATATATATATATATATGTATATATATATATATGTGTGTGTGTGTGTGTGTGTGTGTGTATGAGAGAGAGAGAGAGACATGGAGTACCTAATGAGGCACTTCAACATCATGACATCATCAAGTGCTTGCTGCTTCAATGCGATCCTGATGTCAATGGTTAGAAAAGGAACTATAGTTGATAACAGAAGACGGTCCAACTAAGACATGTTTTGAACCTTAACGGTTCCGAAAGAAATATAAATGTTGTATTCATATAATCCTTTTTGTAAATAACATTTAATATACTATACTTAAAATGCAAATTCGTTGTATTATTAGTGTATTAAACTAATCCACATGGGGGCTTTGGCCAGTTAATTTAATAGAATTTTTAAAAAAAAATTAATAATCTATGAAGAAATTCAAAAAAGAGTTGTCAAAAAATGAAAACTAAAATTCCTGTGGTAGAACAAACAATTAAGAATCAAACTCAAACCAAAATTCAGACTACTCCTATTCGTTGTTTTAACTGTGGAAAAAATGGACATAAATCGATTAATTGTAGAGACAAAAATAAGGGTTTAAAGTGATTTCGTTGTAATTCCTTTGGACATAAAACCAGTGATAATAAATGTTCCACACCAATATAGATAACCACAATTCAACAGTTCGTACTCTCAACAATCACATCACTTTTCGACAAAACATGCATAAAATAGTTAAAATCTCTGGTATTTTGATAGATGCACTCATTGATACCGGAAGCCATGCAACTTTATTACGCGAAGATCTGTATCGTCACACTGAATTTTCTGAACTGACCTATTCGCAATTAACACGAAATGGAGTTTAGTTGTAGTTTGTCGCTCAACGGTCATTTTTTGCACACGAGGGGTAATTAGACCGGGACCTACGGCTTAAAGTGGATTCCGAACCACTACAAACATCCATGCTCAAGGTGGGATTCGAACCCACAAACTGTGGAACCGAAGGCAAGAGCGCTAACCATTCGGCTGCCAGCTCGGCAACACGAAATGGATTTGGTAGTTCTAAAGTACAGCATCGTGGTCATTTCAGGCAAATATTGAAATCGATAATGATATTTTCTCTACAACAGTTTACGTTATTTCTCAACATGAAATGAGTTTACCTTTAATTATAAGTGCAGATATAATTACTCAAGGAACACTAACAGTCAATAAAAATGGTATTTCTTTACGCAAAGCAGAAAATAAGAATTTTTTCGGGAATTTAGTTAATGTTGTTGACAACACATCCGACGCTGATTTAAATCACATACTTGACAAAAAATGTAAGCAAGAAGTATACAATTTAATTAACAACTACAAACCCAATAAGACGCGAAAAACAGAAATGGAAATGTCTATTATTTTAAAAGATGATATCCCAGTTTGCCAACGAGCACGTCGAATGTCCATACCAGAAAAAGAATTTATATCCAAACAAATCAATGATTGGTTAAAAGAAGGAATAGTTAAACCTTCTTGTGGCGAATATGCTAGCCCAATTGTTTTGGTGAAAAAGAAAAATAATTCTACACGCTTATGTATTCATTTTCGTAAATTAAATAAGAAAATTATTAAAGATCATTATCCATTACCTCTTATTGATTATATATTAGATCAATTACAAAGTGCAAAAGTATTCACTTCTATTGACTTAAAAAATGATTTCTTTCATGTGGATATTGACTCTAATTGTACCAAATACACTAGTTTCATTACCCATAACGGACAATACGAGTTCCTCAAAGCTCCATTTGGTTTAACAATTAGTCCAGCCGCTTTCAATAGATATTTATCTTGTGTTTTCAGAGAATTGATAGCAAATGGTACTTTAATTATGTTCATGGATGATTTTATTATACTAAAACAGAAGAAGAGGGACTCATTAAATTTAAACGTGTTCTCGAAACTGCTTCAAATTACGGACTAAATATTAATTTTAAGAAATGCCAATTTTTGCAAAGAAAAGTTAAATTTTTAGGCTATGTTTTAGAAAATAATACTATTTCATCCTCTCCATCAAAAATAAAAGCAGTAATTAACTTCCCTGAACTCAAAGACGTCAAACACTTGCAATCATTTCTGGGCTTAGCAGGCTACTTTCAAAAATATATTCCAAATTATGCAACTGTTGCCAGACCTCTTAGTGACTTACTAAGAAAAAGTCTTACTTTTGTATCCGGTTCCACCGAAAAGACGGCACTTCTCAAATCAAAGGAATTACTCACAACGCATCCTGTTTTGGCATTTATTTGTGCCAGGTTCGGAATTAGAAATACACACAGATGCATCTAAATTTGGATTTGGCGCAGCTCTCCTTCAAAAATCTGATAACACAGAAATTTTCACCCAATTTTGTATATGAGCAGAATTCCCTAGGAAAAAAAATAACACAGTTATGAACTGGAAGTACTCTCTGTTGTAGAAGCTCTTAAAAATTTCGCGTATATTTACACGGAACTAAATTTAAAATAGTTACAGACTGTATGGCTTTTCAAAAAACAATGGATAAAGCTGAATTAAGAGCAAAAATCACGCGATGGGCTCTTTTGTTACAAGACTTCGACTATGTAATTTCTCATAAGTCAGGTAAACAAGTGCAACATATTGATGCTTTAAGTCATTACCCTGTAATGATTATTGCTCCTGATGATATTACACAGAAGATTATAAAGTCGCAATCTACTGGTGAATTTATCATAAATATGAAGAGTGCAGTCGAAAAATCACTTAATTCTGATTTTAAAGTTAAAAACGGTATTTATACAAAGTGGTCCAAGATCAAGAACTTTTAGTCATCCCACAAGCCATGTGCAATCAATTAATTCAACATGCGCATTCTAAAGGTCATTTTTCAGTACAAAAAACTACAGAAATTATTAAACGAGACTATTATATTCCGAATTTAGATAAGTTAACCCAAACTTTCATCACCAATTGTATCACATGTATCTTGTCTTCCAAAAAATCAGGTAAACCTGAAGGATTCCTCTATCCAATCCCAAAAGGTGACATTTCTTTCGATACATATCACATTGACTTTTTAGGACCCTTACCATTTACAAACAAAAACTACCAACACTAATATTTTGTAGTGGATGTTTTTACAAAATTTATTTGGATATATCCTGTTAAATCTGCCTCTGCACAAGATGCATTAGATAAGCTAAAATTACAGCAAACAGTTTTTGGTAACCCTCGTCGAATAATATCAGATAAGAGATCAGCTTTTACCTCCAAAGAATTTCAATCTTATTGTAAGGAAGAAAGTATTGAGCACCTACCTATCACGACTGGAGTACGTCCCGGAAACGGACAAATTGAGCGTATGCATCAAACCATAATTGCAGTTTTAACTAAATTATCTGTAGAAGAACCCACAAAATGGTATAAACATGTGTCTCATGTCCAACGTATAATGAAGTACTGCCTCACAAACAACAAAATTCTCACCATTCGAATTAAGGCTTGGCATTAAAATGCGAAATAAAGATGACATTCATATTAAGCAACTACTGGAAGAAGAACATCTTCAATATGTAGTACATGATTTAAAAAAAAAAAAAAAAACAATTGCGTAATATTGCTAAAACTCTAATATTTTCCAATATCAAACACAAAGTAAATGTTACTATGCTATATATATAAACGGAGAAAACTTCCCAAAATATATCAAATTGGTGATTTAATCGCTATCCAAATAACACAGTTTGGACCAAGTTTAAAACTTAAGCTGAAATAAAATGGACCTTACCAAGTTAAATCTGTAAATGGTAATGTGTGTGTGATAGATATGATGTAGAAAAAGTTGGTAATCATGAAGGTCCCAATACAACATCTTCCTTTGCAGATTTAATGAAACCTTGGTCGAAGATGTAAATAATTTTTATCAAACTGTTATCTTGTGTATAATATATATTGTGTCTAATGCTGAACTGTTCCCATATATATCGTTATTCCAGAAGAAATTTTCTTTTATATATAACCTTTTTCCTTAGTATTATTTCAAGTATTAGATCATCAATTTAAATATTTTTTCTTCTATGTTACATCAAGATGTTTGTGATACATTTGCATATGATAAAAATAAGCACGACGGAAGAAAAATGCGAGCAGATAAGAATTAAGAAGACGAAGCAGACGATTCATCAAACAGCCTACAAGGAACATTCAAGAAGACGAATCTTCACAACATTGAACAACGTGACTCCTTCATTCATTACATTACTCCTTCATCATTACTTCAATTACATGATGTTCACTAAGACTAAAGATGAAAACAAAAAATTCTATTTTGTAAGTTATTTCTGTTGCTGGTTGCGCCTTCCTCTCTTTCTTTGTATTTTGCAGTTGCTGTTACTTTCGTCGTCAGGTGGACCTGAGCGCTTAGTGACCAAGTGTGATATATGGAGTACCTGATGACGCACTTCAACATCATAACATCATCAAGTGCTTGCTGCTTCTACAGCAATCCTGGTGTCAATGGTTAGAAAAGGAACTATAGTTGATAACAGAAGACGGTCCAACTAAGACGTGTTTTGAACCTTAACGGTTCCGAAAGAAATATAAATGTTGTATTCATAATCATTTTTTTTTTTGTAATTATAATTGTAGATAACTGTAAATAGCGTTTAATATACTATACTTAAAATGCAAATTCGTTGTATTATTAGTGTATTAAACTAATCCACATATATATACACACACACTATAAATTAAGAAACTTGTAAATGAAATAGTTTTCATTCTGCTTACTAGTGAGATTCAATATTTCCAAACATGTTAAAAAAATATTTTCGAAACTCATATCCAAACCAATTAGACAAAATTTAGAGTTTAAATTATTCACTTTTTACGCATTTTTTAATAATTTACTTATGTTATTTAATCCTCACGCAGGAAAAGAATTTCTCAAAAATTACATGAGCTCATGTAATTTTTTTTTTAAATATTCAACTGTAAACTGATTTTTCTATAAAAATCTGTGCTGGTATGAAATAATATACTGACAGAGAACAAAAAAATACTAAAATAATTCATGCATGAAACAATTACTGGTATTGACAATCATACACATTCTTTGTGTGCGTTTTTGAAGCTATACTCTGATTTAAAAAAAAAAAAAAAAAGTTAGAGGTTTCACAGAATCGTGAACACTGGCGTTTAGAGCGGGCTCTTTCGTGACCTTTGAGAATGTAGGCCAGTTGACTCACTGACTCATGAGTCATCGTTAGAAGAGGAGTATTGATTCTGAAATGGAGAGAAGTTCTGCTCTTCGTGTTCGTTTCTCTACTTTCTTTCAGAGTGTAGTTACAGCCCTATGGGTTCCCATGATTGTTAAACTATAAGAATTTTAAATTTCAAAAGTATTTTGATTTTTCTATCGCTTTATGATATAAAGAGGTATTTTTCTAGGTTTGGAAGATCAGTTTAATGGGCTCTATATTTATTATTTCATTGAAATATAAAGTTTGCTTATTTCACATAATATATATATATATATATATATACATTTATACAGAGCCTGAAAAGGCAGGGTCAAATGGGTCCGCTGCCTTTGGCCTCTACTTCTGAGAGATCCCAAATCGAATAGAAAGTTTATTGTTGTGAAGCTGAAAGGGACAAAGAAGTCCCCGAGCCCCAGTTATGATAAATTAGGCCCTGAATGCACACACATACACATACATACACATCCTCACTTATATATATGAATGAAATAAGCCTTGATTTCAATAGAGTTCCAGAGAATTATATATGCAATAACTTTAAAACTTGAGACTGCCATTTTATTTACACGCATATCATTAAAAAAACAACAGCTAATATTTTTAACGTTACCATTGGCTTCTACTTAATGGTTGTGTTCTCGAAATACTTAAATGTTATTAGTGATTTTTCCAACTATAGTTTGTTAGAACTTTTTCTCTATTATGCAGCATTTTTACCACACTTTTTCGAAATGATGAATAATTTGTTGGAAAAAATAAACTTTGTAACTGTAAACACAATATAGGACACACTAAAATTAATTTATTCTTTTTGAAGGAATAAATTTATTAATGGTCATAAGTAATTTTTTACACAAACTTTTTTGTTTTATGAGCAATTTATCTGTAATCTGAATTCAAGATTCATTACGTGAAAATTCTATTTTTTAATAAAAGTTTGCCAGTAGATATAGGTAGGAAAATCTTATGAAAAATCTTCAGAGAGAGAGAAATTTTCAAAAGCAATAAAAAGAAGCAATCATGATTTTACAGTACAAAGGAAACAAAGTTGATGCATTTTAAAAGCATACATATACATTAAAATGTATTTATATGCCGAGTTATACATTTTATATTTATTTTTTAGGTTCAAAATACAATGCAAATACTGAGTATATGAGCATTGATTAAAATATAGATAGTTGTTGTGTTGCACCAGTATGCTTTTGTTTACCCAGCACTGTGAGGTGGGCTCTACTTATAGAAAATAGTGGAGATTAAAAAAAAATTCTACATTCAATATTTTGTATATTTGTGCGCAGGCATAATTAAGTCTGCGCACAAATGTACAAAATGTTTGCACGTAAATTAAAAGTTTCACATGGACCTCAATCGATAGATATAAACCAGAAGTTACTTAATATGATAAAAATATCAAAACTGTAGGAGATACAACGAATACATGTCAGGTGTTTACAGAAACAGATGTAAAATGATTTGTGCGTGTTAAAAATTTAAAAAAATCATTTGTAAATTAAAATTTATTTATTATATGATAATACTGAATTAAATTAAAATGGTAGCTGTATGAAAGAAACTTGTGAGTTTGTTTATATGCATTTAGACAGTCTATAATTAAGCATACACACACATGTATATATATAAGGAAAATTTCGTCATGAGAATTTTTGTACAAAGTTGTACAATTTTATGCAAAATATTTTTGTCTAGGTTGACAATATAGGGTGCGCTGCTCCACTTTTTCATACTGAACCATATTTGGTGTGGAGTCCGACTGCTTCGGTACACACATGACATTAGGGACCCGTTTATAGAGTAGGCAACCATGCACACTTCATTCATACACAGAAAGGACAAAGGATAGATAGAGAGAGAAAGTACATTCATTCCCGAACCAGGATTCGAACCCAAGACCTCCCTATATGCAAACTTATATTTGTATTAATAATGATTTTTTTTCGCTCTGAGTGCTTATAAAATAATACTCAATAAGTTGTTAAGTTTCAATGTTCAACACAATATTCTGCATTATAGGTGAGCCTGAATGAAGTATAAATTAACAACTATTATAGAGTTTAAATCTGCTTAATATATAATTTAATAATATTTTAGTAATCAAATATTTAACTCAAAACTACGTAGATATTTGATAAAAAAATCCCTTCCTCAGTAAACTTTAATAAATTTATTCATACTATTAGGAAATGGAGAGAGAGAGAATTAATGTATTTGATTTTTTTTATTTCATGCAATTTTTTCTAGCAATACTTTAAATGGCAACTTTTTTAAATGCAATGCCTGTCACTTTTATCAGACGAATAAAATTGTATTACTTTGGCAACATGAATCGAATATAGATGAAATTTGTTATGAGAGGTGTGATTACAACAACAATACAGATAATAGGCCGTTAAATGGCTTTCAAGTGTTACCATTTTCACAAGAGCGAAAGCTTGAAAATTTCCCAACACACGGCACATATGTAGAATCATTTAAAAGTTTAAAGATAAACCTATATTTTAAATAGAACAAAAAATTTACGCTTTACTTTTTTATATGACAGGTAAAATAAAAATTATCATACAACAATAAATCACTGCTCTTAAAATTTTAATTTCATTCGTTATAACGAAAGGTAATACTATCAAAAACTTGAAAGAAAAGAAAATTAGTTTTCCAAGCGTTTCTGAATAGCGAAATCTACAGGTTAATTTCAGCGATGATTGAACATAAATGGCCGCTCATATTAACTCGAATTTCGGCTTTCCTGTCAACAGTTTATGGGTTCAACTTTCTCTTCACGTGTGATTATTATTTTGTTATTCGTATTTTTGTACATATTATAAATATTTTTCGGTGGATTGCATTAATTGATTCTTCGATTTAATTTACTTGTCGATCTATTGCCATTTTTTACACACTAAGACAAATTCGTCGGAGAATTACAGTTAAAATGAATCTGAAACCCATTAAAACTATCTCACCCGAAGTGGTAATCAAACCTATTAGTTGTTGAGCCACAGGCTAGAATACTAACCATTTAACTGACTTAGTTAACGTCTCTACGGTCATTTTTTTACACATGAATGCTAATTTTATTGGAACTTTTAGTTTAAAATGGACTGCAAATCACTATCATTGGTGTCCTGGGTAAGAATCAAACCCAAGAACTTTTAACTGAAGTTCAAGAGTACCATTCAGTTGTCAGCTTCTCATCGGTAATCAAAGAACAGTTGAGATTTTCTTGCGAAATGAAAATACTGTACAGTTATTTTATTTTTAGTACTTATACACACAGAATGCGAAAGCATTAACAATCACACGATTCAAAGGATATTTAGGATTCTAGTTTAGATTTAAAATAATTTTTTCATTCATCCGACCTTTTGATTTTTCCTCAACTGCTTTTGATAAATTGCGATAATTAGTCCATTACTAATTATTGGAATTAATTAGCACGTATAAAATGAACTATGCCAGCATTTTACCGAAAGCAAGGCGTTTTCCAACAGATGGGTCACTAATGATAGATGCGAGTGAGGGCTTTACGGTCACGGTTCGCTGACCGTCAAGGTTCGTTAATGCTTAGAAATTGTTTCCTTTTCAACACATCTTTATTTGATTTTTGATATTTTAACTCCTGTTGTATTGAAGCTCTTTGAATAGAATGTAATCCCATCTTTGTGATATCAAATTAATTATATTTTTATGAACATATCTTAGATATCTTATTGAAGTTTCTTTGTAATAATAAATATTTCCTCACTAGTTGGAGCAATTTTATTTTAATGAAAAAGATCTATTTTACTAGCTTTTAACTCAGAAGGGAAAATGTCATAATCGTAATCAATAAGCATCATTTTCTCTAAAAATATCTAGTAAAATTATATATATATATATATATATATATATATATATATATATATATATATATATATATATATATATATATATATATATATATATATATATATATATATATATTGAAATACTTAATATTATTTGAGTTCTCTGTGACCTAACGGTAAGACCTCTTCGGAACTAAAGATCTTAAGTTCGATCCCAGCCACTGTTGTTTAGCGGAAGACTTATGTTGTGCCTCTACTTTCTGCATGCACATATATTGGAGGAGATGTTTATGAAATTTCTGGACTTTCTCCCTTGTGACATATGATTACAGCCAACTGAAAGTTCTCCAAGAAGGCAATTTAGGGATATCAAAATCTCTGACATCAGCCTCAGGTTATCCACTACGCGAGGTTTCACTTAATAAATATTCATTAGTTATCGATTCCTTAAAGATTAAAATTGTTGGAGTTACATTTTACATATTGTTTTTTAACCGAATTTTTTGTACTCCAAAAATGTATCTTAATTAATATCTCTGACCGTGTAATGAAGTTAATATATTTAAATAATCGCAATCATACATAAATATGTTGCAAAAGAACAATTATCAATATATACTCTTATCAAAAATCATTTCAATATCAAAAAGATGAGCATTTTTGCAGAAGGAAAATAATTGTACTGGGATAAGTTTGACTACATACGCAATTTTGATTATTCATTGAAATATTTTATATTATAAAGTTAGGGAATACAGTTAATAAACAATTAATTGGGATTCCTTTCTTTTTAAAAGAAATTCTTATCACACGCTTCAATTGTGACAAATATAAACTTATTGTTTTTCTATCTTTGTTAGAATTTTTAGCATACACAAAATGGCATAAATTAATTATCTAATCTCATCATGATCTCATCATTATGTATTTTAATTACGTCTTAATACCTCTTCCTTTGAGCACGAATTTACCTAAGAAGTATTTATTTGAGTGGACAGTGTATTGAAATAAGTTTGGGTACTCTGGTGGTTATAACAGTTCCAGAGAGCTGCCTCGGAGCACTGGTGAGGCGTCGTTCTCTTTATCTGAAGGCAATAAGCTCGAATCCTGATTTAAGGTACCCGTACACATTAAAAACGTCAATTTCGGCCAAAAATGATAAATTTATTTTATTCTTTCGTTAAATAAAGAATTTAAGTAGCTTTTTAAAACAGGCTTGTTTTTTGTCTCTACGTTGATTAGATTCCGAGATATAAAGGATTTCGTAAAGATTAGGAAACCAAAAGTGGACATATTTAAAAGACCGGAAGTGGGCGTTTAAAGGGCCAGAATGATGTTAAAAATTAGTTTAAACAGTGTTTAATTTTGAAAAATAAATTTAGTATGCTTTTAAAAGATACATAAAATAATTACTGTTCCGGAAATCAATCAGAAAATCAAATAAAAAATTAATCAGCAAATATGAGAATTTCTTATAAAGACACAGGACTACTTTAAATGCGATTTTCTCAGAGCTGGCTTTTACCTATAATTTGCACGCTTCAAAAACGATAACTCAAAATATTTTTATAATATCATTATGGAATTTCATGAGAGTGATCTGTAAGTTGTTTTCTAGGGAATGTATTTTAAAAGAATTTTAATCACTAAAATATATTTCCCAAATATATATATAATGTCCTGTTATTCGAATAATGGCATAGAAATTTTGGCTAAAATTTCAGTATAAATATTCAACTGGCCATATTTTTTAATTTTTTAACAAAAACTTAAAATTTTAGTACATGCTCTAGATAACAACATATAAATTATTTGGTATTAATTTTTTTCAAATATGTTTAATAGTTTTTGATGAAGCATTTTTTAAATTTTTTAAAAAAGTTCTTAAAATTGTATACATATTTAACATTTCTGAAGGATAATATTGGAATATATTAATGTTTTCTAAAGTGAAATAAGAAAGAATCGTTACAATGTATATATGCAGTGTATATAAAAAAAGTGCTCTGAACGTGTTCGGGTACCTTAACAGTAGATTTATCATGTTAACTAAAGGCAGCTATGGCACGTTTAATAGGCTGTGGTTGCAATAGCGAAATGATATCTCTAAGAGGGGCAAGTTAAGTATTGGGAGGTTTTTTGCTTGGTCCTTTCTTTCAGATTACAAACACTCTTATCTTTCAACGGAGCCTCTCTTATCTCAATGGAGAACTCTCTTATCTTTCATCAGGTAGAGTCCAACTCTGGGCTAGATACGGATAAGTAGGCTAGTTCTCACTGTTTCAGAGATGCGTGGCATTCATGTCAACTACATCAAATACAAGAAATTCTAATCCAAAATTGTGTCCAGAACTCGTCGAAAATTGTGTCCAGTTATCAAAAAGTGATACCCTGACGAATCTTGGGGAGATTCATCGGAGGATAAGATGTGGGAAGACCTCCTTGTATTATCATTATATAAATCATAATAAATAAGATACGCCACGTTCTAAATAATATTTAAGTACTGGGTTTACAATTCAGGAATCTTTAACTATCCTTTTCTTCTCTTTGCAGTGAATATATTTTCATTGTCCTATTAACAAATCCAGTTCTTTTACAATGTTTTCCCCTGTCGCCACAGAAGTAAAATGTATTTTGAATCTCATTTTGGCTATTGTTATTTTTGTCTTGAGATTTCCCAAGTTAGATTAATGGGAAACTAGATAAGATTCTAATTTAATTAAATGGTTGGGGTAACCTGAATTGATTGAGGATGTTGTTCTTGTGATCAAGTAGCATGTTTTATATCTGACGCATCACATCGTGGTTGCGAGGGCCTTGGCACGTAAAATTTCCATAGAGTTCAATGTACATACACTTGTTTAGTGCGATGAAAAAAGGAGGGTGCCAACTCAGGTCTTAATATTTGATCGTCATTAAAAATTACGAAGTGGTTACCTGTACTCAATGGCTTCGTTCGCCAAAAATAAACAGCCGGAAAGGTAGCACAATAATCCAATTTAACTGGTTTCTTCTGTTGGGTTGCGTTTAGTTTCAATATTGCTTCGGTGTATTTTAACCTTCGAAAAGAAATTTCTCATTTTATTTGAAAAAACTTACTTGCCTTAAATGTGTAGATTCTATGACATGTTTTCAAATATATCTGAATGGGCGTTCTTCTGGAAGTTACACCAAGGATATTCGATTTTCCTAGGATTTTTCTTATAACTTTTTCAAGAGATTTATTTAATATCTTTGTCTTCAGTACTTTAATTACTGTGCTCCTTGGAGTTTCATAAAGATTAAGTATATTCCTGTAACTTCTGTTGTTGTTGTTGTTTCTTATGACACTTGGACAAGCTAATCTCTCTAGCCTACGGCTATGCGAAATTAAGTCAGAAGGTGAGTCTTTCGTTTAACCAGAGCACCATGAAAGTGAAAGTATGTCTTTGCTTCTCCGATAGATGGCACCACCAGAGGATCCACTTCTCAATTTTGACCTTGATCTGCAGGAGAAGGAAAGTTTTCATTATACCCATGGTAATTGCTCAACGACCGACCACAGGATTTTCGATTCCACAGATTTAACGAGCACGTATAACACATATACTCAGTGGGCTCTTGGTGGCATTGGGAATCAAATACATTTCTTCCAGACTGAAGGTTGATGTCCTAACCATTAGGTTACCATGGCCCTCCCTTAAAGGCAGCGGTGGCCTGGTTGGTTAGGGCATTATTCTCCTTATCAGAAGGTGGTGAGCTCGAATCCCGGTTTAATCAAAAATCCGTCGTGTTCGCTAATAGCATCTTGGGCATGTTAAAACTGGGTGTAGTTTCAGTAACCTCCAAGTGAAATGATACCTTTGGGGATAGCAGGCCAAGTATTAGGGGTCTTCTGCTTGGTCCTTGCTTCGAAATTACGAAGACTCCACCCACCTGCTTCGATGCAACTCGTATAGCCCAACTCAGAGCAGCATGCTGGTATAACTACAATGGCCTCCAGTAACTTCTTTATGTTCAATACGGAAATTTTTCATTTAAATAGTTTTTCATTATCTATCAATTTGGATAATACTTTTTAGGGATGTGGGTAAGTATTTTTATAAGAATCGATAATCTGATTTTGATGATACTGTTTAAGTAAGAAAAAATATGCTTAACTTTTCAATTTATCAAACATTTTAACCTCTTTATTTTTACTTTTTCAGTTTATTTTTATTTTGTTGTAATTTTATACAGGAACTACACCACTGTCACATTAAATTCTAGTAAAAGCTTCTCTCAGAATCAATTGTAAGGTTAAGATTAGTTATGTTGGTAAAAAGAGACTTCCATAGCAGTTGTAACGTTCTGTATAACGGTGTGAGGCACCATGCGCAAGTCTACTGTTCTCGATACTTGTACTAGAACTAGATTTGGTGGAATCAATGACGTCCCAGTTCACAAATCAACTACAACGTGGAACTAAGAATTCTTAAAACCAACAGTTTGTTATTTTCTTGCTCTTGAATAGCCAGATAAATTCTAGTGGAGAACTGTACACACTCACAGGTACGTTATCGGTTCGTTATCTTACCCGCAAATGAATTTAATAAAAGCTATACCTCTTCAACCACCTCTCCTTTCAGATATCTAAGCCGAGCTGGTAGCCGAATGGTTAACGCTTTTACCTTCGTTTCAACACTTGATGGGTTCAAATGCCACCTTGGGCATGGATGTTTGTAGTGGTTTGGAATCCACTTTAAACCGTAGGTCCCGGTGTAATTAGCCCTCGTGTGCAAAAAATGATTGTTGAGCGACAAACAAACCAAACAGATCTTAGATATCTTGCGATTTTTGGCTCGCAGTTTAAGCCACAAATGTACCCATTAGTACGAGGGCTGATTTTAGTGGTATCCATTTTGAACGCATTTTAAAAAAATAATGTGTATTGATGTCTATGTATGTTATTTATATTAATAAAAATGTCTAAAATATTATACACATATTCTAAACACACACACACACATACATATTTTTTATTGTCGCCCTGCACTACGTCTGGGGTTAAAAAGTTAAAAACAAGCGATTCAAATTGTAGGCCATATCATATTGAATATTTTATAAATAGGGTGCGATTGAAAGGAAAAAAATGATTACATGTGTAATCTGTGATGAAAAAGAGACTTCAGTTTCATAAAATGTAAAGAGACATTTTGAAACGCTGCATTCTCATCTACCCATTTCAACAGATGAAGAATCATTTATATAAAATGTAGAGTATTTTATATACAAATGACAAAGGAGACTGTTTCGCAAAGCAGTGTTTTAAAACATTTTGGGTTCCAAAAAATAAATTCGCCGTTGCTTGTTTCCGAATTGCCTTTTGCATTGCTCGCCCCAAAGAACAACTTTCAAAAAAAGAATTTGTAATAAAAGCGTTTTTAGAATGTAGTCCTACAATGATTGCTAATTTTAAAGAAAAAAACTAGATGTTTGCTCCACATATTTGTGTGAAAAATTATTTCCTTCAATGAATTTTGTAAAAGCTTCTAATAAAAATAGACCGGACATGGAATTAATTGCAAAATAAATATATGAAATATGAATCTAATATTAAAAAACTAAATAGATCTCTCATTAAATAGTTTACAAACAATTTTATTATATATATATATATATATATATATATATATATATATATATATATATATATGTGTGTGTGTGTGTGTATTAATAAATAATATTGCATAATACATATTGCATGTAATTTTCTTTACTTCTTGATCATTCAAATATTTTTGCCATTTTCACTTAGCACTTAAGAACTTTTAACCCCTTACTAAAAAAATTTAAATTATCAAACCACGTTCATTTTTATCCGTCAAGTGAACGAATTTTAAATATGTTTAGTTTTAAAAATACTGAGTTAAAAATTATTGAATTTAACTCTGGTACAAATAAGCATTAATGACCTTGAACAAACACTAAGAAATTTGACCCATGTCTCAAAAAGGTTCGCCATCTCTATTATAGTGCATATGTACCAGGGCTTCTTGTGGCCTAAATAATAGGACTTCTTTCTTTGGTGTAAAAGTTCCTGGATTCGTTTCTAACCGATGAACAGATTTCTCTCTAAATGCCCATCCATCTGACTGCCCACTTTTCGATGATTGAAATATTAGTCTTCAAAATGAAAGGTCCAGGGTTCAATCACAGCTACTGTTGAATAAAAAAATTGTTGCTTTTTTCCTTTTTGCATGCACATTTATCGAGGTGGGTGCTTGGAAATTTTCCGTGGTTCCTTCCTTGTAACACATGAATATGACCCATTATCTTCGAAAAGTCTTCCTCGAAGGTAAAAATACGGGATAAATGTTAAAAAATCCTTGTAATAGTTTCAGGTTGTAAAGCTACGTTGGCTCAGTATTGTTAATGACACCAAAAATGAACCGCCTTCAAAATTATCCCTAATTACCAAAAATAATTCGAAAATTACTTCTCATGAAGTACATGGTTCTTTTTTTTATAGTTTATTTGTCACTTGTGTCCACCATTAACACGCTTTCCTGTTTAATTTTTCACCTCAATTCTTTGCAAAAAAATGACATTAAAAGAGAGTTGCACATCAAAATATACAATTTTACTTTAACTTTTTATATTAAAAGAGGAAGGGAAACATTAAAGATACCAAACCATTTTCCAAACGTGTCTACTTTTTTTTTTCCCGGACCAAATTCTCTGGAAAAATATTTGTGCTGCCAATCGCCAGCAAAAGCTGCCTTCGATTTTTCTTCCCCCGCTTTTATGATTGGCTACTCGAAATAGCTATCGAACACATTCGGAAATAACAGTATTTCCTAGGTAATGAGTAAAGTGGCGGCACGTTTCGTTTGAATTGCGAGCTTTTCGAATTAAATCTCTTTTCTCCCCATTAAGATAATAACACTTTACGGCTGGATCTTTTCGGAGCAATATTTTCTCAGGATTCTGCGGAAAATACGGCCTAGAGAGTGATTGTTGCAAGTAATGCACTAGAAGAATTTTCTTTTTTTTAAATCTCCAAAATGTACCTTTTATTATTATGTCAACTTTAAATTTCAAGACAGCTTAAATGTAATAAAAATTCGATAAATGAAATCGAAGAATAAATGATGAAATAACTTAAGTGGAAAAAACTGTAAAATCACATTTTTAGTTATGACTTAAATTACGGGAATTTGTATTTCATAAAAAGAAAGTTTAGCTAGAAATGCTTATAGCATTTGATAATTTTATCAACTTATTTTACGGGGTGCTTAACGAATGGTGAGATTTATTTCGTACATTATGAAAAACATGACTCTCGAAGTAGCGAGTGATATGTTTATCCAAAATGAGAATTTCGTGGAGAAATGGAAAAATTATTTTCTTCGAATCATTTTGTGAATTGTTTCAATTGAAATATTTCATGGAGAATCGATGTTACACAATCATCCACTGATGAATTTTCCATTATAATTTGAACATTTATGCTGGTCTAGAGCTACACAATGGATGACCATAGGAGATTTGCGAAGAAATTTTAGAAAATTTCTTGAATCAAATTTTAGACATGATCAGCGGAGAAGCAGTAATGATCAACATCTGCTATTTTTCCCAGAATTCTAACTCATATTCACAGGATTTGAGAGGAAAATGTGAGGATTGGTATCGTATGGTCAGTTAAGGTTCTGCTAAGTTTTTGAGATATGTTTCGGGCTGCTTATTTCTACCAATTAAAACTACTAAACATACTTCAATAAGTTTCATGACTTTGAACCACACAGTCAAGAGACGAGGTCGACAACTGAGGTAGCATGCTAATCTCTACATCACGCCGACCTCTTGAGGCGACGTTGAAGCGAGCCTATAAAACTTTCAACATGCTTCGATCTTCCAACATGAATGAAATTTGGTCATGTTTGGTATCAAACCTACTGACTAGACATGTGAACGACACCTTTTCTCATAAGACAACCTTAGTTCCTAAGCGGTTACAATTAGAATAAATCAAATGCTACTTGGCAAAATGATACATAATGCATTTATTCGATTTTCATGTAAAGAAATCGCCATATGAGCTCTTTTTTAATGTGCGGCATACAACATAAATAATTTTTTATGTCATTAACATCAGTGATATTTTGATGATTAAAATCATACATCAATCAATAAAGAGATTGAAAAATGAAAACTCATTAAATGAAAAGAAATGTGTTTATCATTTGTATCATTTTATTTGAGAAGAATTAAAAAATAATCAAATAATTACAGTGAAAATTTCTCTTACATTTAAGATTTTTGTCAAACTAAATTTGTAATTTAAAATTTAGTCATTAAATTGTCATTAAATTTCTGTCCTTAATTCCTTTTAAAAACTTAAAATACTTTTTATTTTGATTATTAATTTGACTTGTATCTAAAAAACCGAAATAACTTCTTTTGAAATTGTGAAAAGGCTAATTATTAGAGTTAAAAAAAATTGTCATTAATTTTAGACTTTCTCTACGGAACGAAAGTTATTATTTTGAATGCATTTACAAAGAACAAAAAGGGTTGTTAAGCAGTTTAAGGTTTCCTATTTGAAAAACTATGCATTTTAGACATTGGTCTCCAAAAGTTATGGAACAATACATTTTAGAGGCTCACTATAAAAAAGAATTAACACTAACTATAAAATGCACATTTTTTATAAATGAGGAAAACGAACTTGTGTAAATTTATACAAAAACGCTACTTCCACTTTTATGATAGAAAAGAAATTATATTTGAGTAAGAAAAAAATATACAAATATCAGCGTTTCGTAATAACGCGTGTATTTACGAAACTCTGATATTTGTGTATCAAGATACCCTGATATTTATAATCTTTTGTTAGCAGATTCGTTGGCAATAGACATGGATTCCCGCATGTCTGAGAGAACCGTTTGCCCGATTCGTGAAGGTGGGGGGTGGTCGGTTGGACGGAAATGGGGATGTCGCTGGCAGATGATACTAGAATCCTTAATAGGTCTCACTGTGTGGTCCGCTGTATTTTGAATCAATGTCAAACCAAAGCTTTTGTGTCCAAAAGAAATATCTCAGGCCCACCACGAGCCACAACACCTGTAGAAGACCGTTTTATAACTCTTTCGGCCTGAAAGAGAAGTATTTTTTTTCCCATGATTTCTTTGAGTGGATTTAGCAAATTCGAGTTTGAAAAATAGTCATCAGAATAGTATTGTATATAATTAAAAAATTTAATCATTCATTGTAAATTTTTCCATTCAATAATATGAATCAAAACATGAAGAAATTTAATCAAATGAAAGGAGCTAAATATTTTGGTGTAAAGTGTTTCATTCTCACCCCACTATCATGAAGACAGGGTGGAAGATATTCCCGTTCATTTGATATAAGCTGCTTCATAGAAGAATTTAACCAGAAAATAATAATTTAAATATACACTTTTTTAAGTTTTAAATTGTGATGCGTTAGAAATAAATTGTGATTTGTATTAAATATTTGGTTTCGATAATAATAATTTTATTTAAAAAAAGTAGCATAGAGTAATACATTGTTAAATTCATGCACACTTATGACCATAAAAGTAGAACTTATTATATTTTATTAAACTTTCATGGAATTTCATCTCTCTATAATATGTTATTATTTAACAAAAACATATCTTTATAATTTAATAATCACTCCATTACTGCTGGGTAATTATTGCGATATATGCATGTCTCAATATGAAAAGAAGATATTGTTTTCCTATTATCTTCGTTCTTTTTTATATATATTTTATTCTTTCCTTATATTTTAACTTTTCTTTTCTTCATTTTTGCCCTATTTAGACACGTGGGTTTCATATTTTCGTACATAAAATTTTTCTTCATCCTCCTTTTTTTTAAATAATATTGTTAGCAGTATAATGTTAATAAATAATGTATAGAAGAATCACACTAAAAAGCGAAAAAGTCTGCAAGGTGAAGAACAAAGGCATTCAGATAGAAGGTCAAGTTAAGCGAAATTTGAAACGTTTTAGCGAAGATTTCCTTTAGACTACATTGCAACTATACACACATAAAATGAATGGTATAAAAACATTCCTTGCGTTTGATCAAAAAGATAAGAGAGGGGTCAAAGTAGCCAAGTACACGGCTGTCAGAAATTTTTTTAAATTGCAATTTTAAAACAAAATACTTCCTGGCGTCCATTCATATAAACGGAGTGTTGCTCCAACAAGCGCATTGATAAAAATCAGTCGCTTAAATCGGTTTCGGTTGTTGAATTTTATGAGCGTCTATTTCTGCAGGCTAATTGTTCTTAACTAATTGTTCCACAAACTCATCGTTTTCTGAGGGGAGTAAAGGCGGGAAAAAGAAAACGTTTGTTCTTTCCTTACATCTCACCCGAATCAGCTTGGTTTAAGGGCGGGGCACTTTTCTCGAGTAGATGAATCCGTTAAGACTATAATTATTTGCGCCAATGAAATGAGATTCTTCAGCTCATTTTGGGAAGACATATTTCTAAATCTCCTTCGAAAGCCATCTAGGAGTAGTCAAAAATATTCTTCCGTCTTCAAGTGGAAACCATTTCTGGAGAGTGATCGGAAACAGATATATCATCCAATGAGTGGAGGATTCAGATTGAGCAAACATCACTAATTTTAATGTAGTTTGTGCTTGAGGTAAGCCAAATTTATTAAAGTTTGGAACAAATTTTTTGTAACTTAATCACATCAGTAATCTATTCGCATCAATTCTTGGCAAAAATGATTAAATTTCATCAAATATTTCTTTGAATTTGTGGTAGAACTTCCTTAGAGTAACTAGTCTTGAGAAGGATCGCCTATGATTAGCTTTTCGCAGACATTACATACCATTAATAGATTAGTAGAATTATTATTTACTGTTAGAAAATTGTTTTCTGCTTTGTGCTGCTTTTAAGTTTTCTCCATACATCCTAAGTTGATTAATTCTAATTTGACTCCATACATCCTAAGTTGATTAATTCTAATTTGACTCCATACATCCTAAGTTGATTAATTCTAATTTGACTCCATACATCCTAAGTTGATTAATTCTAATTTGACTCCATACATCCTAAGTTGATTAATTCTAATTTGACTCCATACATCTTAAGTTGATGATTTGGTCCTACAAACTTCTACTTCTTAAATCAAGAATTATTTAAATTCGTATTCTTAATTACTATAGTACATAAATTGTTTAAGCACTCATAATTTTTCAAAAAGTGTTTTGCTAGATAAAATCACCAACTGATTCTGACTACACATTTCTTATAGCAAAATATTTAGCCTTCTGAATGATTGCAAGCTTAAGTTATGTGTTCATGTAAGACCGATAATTAAACTAGAAACTCCTTAAGCAAATAATAGGCAATAAATACTGTAATTAAATTTAGAATCATTGTTTCTCTATCCATTAATAATTTGGTCAATAAAGAAAAATGTTAATAATACTCCTTATATAATCAAATTTTAATTTTTGTGTGTGAATGGCTATATTTTATTATCTTTGCAATATTTAGAATTACGAGTATGTCATCTTGATGTTTCTTAAGTCACACATGTATTACATAGGATTCATTAGTGCTTGATAGGTTAGCTAGATAGATAATTCCTTCAGCTGAAGAAAGTGTACATAAATGTGTCAGAACTTTAAAGTCCTTGAATCTTTTTCTTTGTCTATTATTAAGTGCAGTAAAGAAAAATTTCTAAGATTATTTTCATATGGAGACTAAAAATTGAATAAAATTAAAATCAAATTGATTGCACGCTATAATTAAAAGTTTTATAAAGCATTATGCAGTATTTTTGAATTGCTCTGTTTTTCTAATTTTAATTATTAAAATTCTTAATTAAAACTGTCGTAAAATATTTATTAATTATTTTGAATATATAAAACTATAGAAAAAGATATTTTCCTTTACAACTAACCAACATGAAGCACATTTTCTTCAAAGATAGGTTTTGATAGCAAAATCGGGAATAATTTTTTACCTTTAAAGATAGAATCAAAGGATTCTTGCATTTTTTTTTTTTAATTTTCAAATATATTAAAAAGAAATAAAATATATTAATAATTTTCTTATTAAAATAAAAGTCTATACATAAAACACTATCTGAAAATAGGATATGTAAAATTCTGTCCATATGTGAAGTATTATAATTAGGATTTGTTGCTGGTATTCTCGAAAACTATATTTAAAATTCATGCATATGTCCAATTGCAATGCGTAGAAAAAATTTAAATTAAAAAAATATTTCCGTTTAAAAATATAATATAAAAAGATGTATTATTATTATCAAAAAGTAAAAAAATGGTCAAGCAAATGTTAAAGATTTTACTTTATATTTCATGTTTTATTTGTACGAGTGTTGTTTTGATACGACTTAATACATTTTCTAACGTTATCAATCGTCCGTAGAAAACAGTTTTGAAATTTTTGAATAATGAAAGGAAACATTATTAAATGTTAATATACAATGTTATTAGAAGAGCTTGCAAGAAGACTCAGTTTTTATGTTGATTCGTAAAAATCAGAAAGAAATCTCGAGATCTTTGATGAAAACCATTTATGATTTAAATTTTATTCGTTGAAAAATTATTATTGTCTTATAAAAATATTTTTTACTCAGCAATTCGAAGAAAGATCCCCTTATTGTTGCGGTTCAAAAATTTGATTGGGAAAAATCTTTATGGTTATAGTTCATTATTTTATTTTGTGCTTAAGATTCATTTATGGATTAGAATAGACTGTACAAGACATTTTGCTTAAAAAGTTCGGTATTTTCAAACTTCCCTCAATCTTTGATGTATATTTAATATTTAACTTTTCTAAACAAATTATACGAATTTCTTTGAAATTTAAAATTTTAGGGGAAGAAAATATGCTAAGATACCAGATTTTAAATTATAGATTAGATTAGATATAATTCTAAAAGTTCCAGAGTTCCTAAGTTCCAGAAAGAAACTCGTGCCATACATATCTATTTTGATATTTGCTCATCAGAATCGATATGAATCACTCAAATGTAAATACTTGCTTTGTAACAAATTAGTCTTTTGAAGAATTAGTACCAAAAAATTTCAAATCGGGTAGGAATATCTACTAAATAGCTGAGTAATTTTCTGTCCATAATCATGAACAGCGTACTTCTGATAGGATTTCATCATTGCTTGGAAACGGGTAGAAACTTCAAGTCAACATTTCAATCAGTTTATCTATAATAAAAACAATGACGCCGTCTAAATATTGGCTTCGTTTTCCAGGAAGAGGTACAATCTTTATGGAACTGCTTTAGTTACCGGAAGAAATGATACACGATCGCAAACACCTCACTTGAGGAAAATATCTTGAACAAAATTAAGATTACATAAAAATGCCAAATCAGCATAAGCGCCCCACCAAGTTGAATTGCTAGTGACATCATTGTGAACATCATATTCGCAAAAGTTTTATCCTAAGTGCATGTCTTATGATATATGTTTTATGTAATACATGTCTTTTGATATATGGCATATGAGTTGAAGAGAACATAGAATAACACATACAAAACGCGTAAAAGTAGATTATAAATTATATATATATATATTATATATTATATATATATATATATATATATATATACATATATATATATATATATATATATATATATATATATATATATATATATATATATATATATACATATACATATATATATATATATATATATATATATATATATATATATATATATATAATATATATTTTATAATCTACTTTTACGTTATCTGGAGATAAAATTTCAATCCTATTAGTGGTGATATTTTCACCGATTTTTATACATTTGTTACTCATTTTGTTAACTATATCAGCATACTGTCATCTACTTGAAGTCACGCACATTCCGCGTCGGTAGAAACGCGTTCTGTTAAATTCTTGTTTTCAAAAACATAAATGCCGCTGCATTTCTGTAGAAGTTTACGTTTTTTCATTGTGATTAAGGATAAATTTTGCAGTCAAGAAATTTAGTTCCAACAAAATTAACTTAAAACTTATAGAGAAAAACTGTTAAGATTTTTAAGAAATTGCTGTTCACTTACAGGGAAAATATTTAATGCTAATAAAAAATGTAAATGTTGATAATAATCGAGACTTTTGTGATAGGGAGTACACACACAAATTGTAGATATGTAGAGAGAGAGAGAGAGAGAGAGAGAGATTTAAATTACATTGCTAGAAAGACAGTATGGCAAGGAAAATGTTTTTGAATGTTTTATCCTAAGTACATAAAAAAATGTGAAAATGCAGAAATTATTTATACCCCATCTATTTAATCAAATAGTGAGACTGAACATAATTACTATGCAATCAGTTTCCTAGAAAAGCGATTACGATAAAAACGATATTAGAAATATATGGTTAAGTGAGGAATTAAAACTTAAAATTTAAATATTGTTATTGGCTACTTATGGAAATTAAAGAATGCTGAAAAGGGTTTGAGGAGACAATATACAGGTATGAGGAATAATTTGATAAAAATTAAACAGTTCATTATGCTTGTATATTGTCAGTTAATGGAAAAGAAATATATATGATATACGTTTTCTTGCGGACAGCATTCGTTAGTTTTACTATCTAATGTATTTAGAAATTATTGAAATAGGTGTAGTAGAAATAATTATTTAGCTTGTAAAAATTTATGATACTAAAATCTTTCATCATATTAAGATCTCTTTTTTTCTCCGTGAATAAGTCTATTGATATGATTCCCTTGAGTTTTCGTTACTATTTTACCTAAAATTTTTTAAATAGTTTCATCTATTATTAAATCTCTTAGAACATCGAAATTTGATTTTTTTAGGTTTCAAATTTCAAATTTACAAAATTTTATTTTCAATTCAATCACATAGACCATCTAAAATTTGTATATATGATGTGCGTTATATATTAGCATTTAGAGGTATTTTCATATCTGGAAACTTAGAAAAATTATTATAATTATCTAATATAAATTAATGACTAAATGTTTTTGTTTTATTTTGATATAAGACTAGTATATTTTTGTTAAAATTATTTTAAAGGTTTCTCAGACAATGCCTTGAAACAGTATCCCAATTTATAAGGTTTTCATTTTATTACATTTTTCAAATAGACATTGATGTCCACATATGAAAATCCAATAGACTTGGTTGGTCTTTAAACTCAAATATGAAACTTTCAAATAATTTCTGATACATGGAAATAAAACTTCAGTCTTTGTCTTCACTTATATGGAGTTCTCTAAAAACTTTTACCTAAAATTATCATCTTCGCTAAAAATTAATATAAATTTGATGTATTTCAGTATTTATGTGTATTTAAGGTTTCAAGTTAAACATGACTTGCTCTGTATAGATACTGATATAATTCTACAATATCATATCTTTTATTATAATTAAAGCTTTGTCGATTTAGTATTTGTATATAGAACTTTAGAGAGTATTATTTCATTACTAGTTTGTAAATGTATTACAAACTTTTCTGCATTGTTATTTATTGTTAGAAAAATAAGTTATTCTGATATGAATATTGATTATCAATTTTAAATCAAGAGCTAATACATAAATTTTTAAAGTAGTCGTATTTGGATCATATATTATAGTTTTATGTTTTTATAGTAGCAAGAGTTTTGTAAATTTATGTACTATTTTGTTGCTTTATATCATTACTTACATTTTATTGATCAAATCTCTTCTTATCAATGTTTGTTTGCTTTTTTCTTATTTCTTTTCTAAATTATAAAAAAAAGTTTTTCATTAACGATGATTTATTAAAACTATATCTTATTAAAATGTTATCCTCTTCTTTATTATTAATTGTTATTTCATTACTTATTAATGTATTTTGTGCATTGAAATATAATTAAACTTTTTTATCTCTATCCTAAAAAGTAAATTTTTTAAGATGAAAGCTTTGTTTTAAAAATCAATCTTGTTCACAGAATGATTCAAATTCGTTATTTTGATTCAAATTAAAATCGTTAATAGACTTTCTTTTAATATCAAAATTGCCTTGAAATTAATGAATTGTATTTATATCTTCAAATATTTGAATCCTATTATATGCATAGTTGATATCATTAGACTTTGAAACATCTGAATTTTTTTACTATAGTTTTTTCCATGTATTAAACTTATATCCGTTACAGTTCTTAGATTAGTCTTCAAACTTTCTTGAATTGTAGGAATATAGGATTGTAGCAGAATAATTTAAAGTTCATGTACAATTCTTTGATTCTTTTTTTGATAGAATCATTTTTATTATATTAATTTAAAACCTACACCAGCTAACTCAGGCGAACCCTTTTTTTAAATCATCAGCGAGGAAAGGATAATAAATATGTTTAGATTTTTTATATATTTCAATCATCAATATATTTTAAATAATAATAAAGTATATTTCCTAAAAGTAAAAACATACTTGGATGAAGTTATTTTTTTATTTTCTAATTGAATTCAATCATTACCTTATTTAAATAAGTAATATTTTCATGTTTTATAGATCTTAAAACATAATAGAGGACACTTATTGAAATAATTTAACATACAACCTACGTCAGTATTTCTTTTGTTCTTTCTCTTTGCTCTTGTTTCTTCATTCCTTCTCTAAACATTATTTTAGATGACCAATTACAATCCTTTTTATTAAAATCCAGCACAGAGCTTACAACTGGAGATTTTACAATACTATTCAAAAACCAATATTTTAAACTTCATAAAATATTTGCGATGCACTTGAATTTTCATCAAATAAATTCGATTTAATTATGTTCCAATGTTTCCATTTTATTTCTGTTGGAGTACCGACAATTTTTATATATAATTCATTGAGTTTTATAAATTTTTAAAAATCCAACATAAGCCACTTAAAGTGATAAGTCTCCAACAAAAGCTTTGCAATTAACGTTATTAATAAAGGTTGCGATTATTAACAACTGCAATTAAAACATTTTAAATAGCATTTCATTGCTTTTTATCTTAACCTAAAAATTGTCCATTACTTTCTTTGTATTCTCTAAAGAAATAAAGTATATATTTTATTTCTTTAGAGACTACAAAGTAATGGAAAATTTCAATGTTTTTCTAATAATGGAAATATATTCAATGTTTTTACTGTATCACGATCTTTTCTGAATTTTTATCTCTTTAAAAATCCGTCATTGTACTTCTCATACATTTTAAGGCTTTTATGAAATTTTAGTTGTATTTGTTAACTTTCATCGTATTTCAAAGAATTTTTATCAACAGAAATAGACATACCAATTTAGTGAAACTCAGTAGCTTTCATTGTTGTACATATTCAGAACTAAAATGTAATAGTCCTAATGCTTAATTCATACATTTTAAAATTAAACAGTCTTCTTGTTTTTTATTAGAACCTTTTTGAATATATCCGATTTTCCTTTACAGAAAAATATTTCTATTCTAGTCCCATTTACTTTTATAACATATATTTTATTTAGATTACCATTAAAATATATATTAACTTATATTATTGATAAAAAAAAGTATCAGTAACATATTAATGGAGATTATTTTTCTCCTGATGTAATAATAATAGTAACTTATGTATTCTTATCTATTTATAAAAGATAAATGGATAATCTAGGAGTCTTATATATCTATTTATATAGGATAAAAAAATTTCAGTCCTACACTTTGTTTTTTCCTTTATTTATTTTTTTGTTGTCATTTAATTAATTCCGTTCAATTTTTCTCTTAAATTTTTTTAATAGTTGGAAATGTTAAACATTAAACCCAATGCTTGTATTTTTTATTTCTCCATTTTTCTGTTTGTTTGAATGTGATAGTCTGTTTTTATTAATTAATTTTAAAAAATCATTTATATTTAGCAATAAATCTATACTACACGTCTTATTTGCTTTTATTACTTAGTTCACATTTATGATTAATGATTTTTATTCCTATTTCATCTATATATTTAACTGAGAAAATATTGGTTTATTGTAATTTTCCCTCTATGAACTTCCAAGAGGATTTGAAATTGTAAATGAATAAATTATATAAAAGAGTAAAAATGACAGCTGCATTCAGTCATCTACTGTATCGCAATAAAGATAAATATTATCATTTCTATTTACTGTATCAGCATATTTAGCCTTTCATTCAGCAGTAGCATTTATATTTGCTCTCCGAATCCGACAAATATGCACAGTTAAATTCCATTTAAATTAAATTTATAATTCTTCAGTTTAGTTGTAAATCTATGTTTTTTTCCAATATTTCAAACAGGAGAATCTCATCATCAAATTATTAAAACACATATCTACTTAAATCTCTTATATTATGAGGACCATTTTTGGAGTTATAAAATCTTTCTCATCATCAAAATATGAAAGTGTCTGTATGTATAAATATTATTCTATGAAATATACAAATCAAATATACATAGTACTATGCAAATACATATACACTATATATATATATATATATATATATATATATATATATATATATATATATATATATATATATATATATATATATATATTTACATATATATATACATATATATATATACATACATATATATATATATATACATATCTATCTATCTATATATATATATAGGGAGAGAGAGAGAGAGAAAAGGATTGAGAAGAGCTATTTCTAGGAAAAAAAAGGGCTTAGAATAATCTGCAAAATTTTAAGAGAAATTTTTGTATTCTCTTAGAAATTAAAATAAGATCACGTATAAGAAATATTTTTTCATATAAATTATTAAATTCTTGAGTAAAATAATGCAAAATATCAGCAAAAATAATTTGTTACATATATTTCGTACAGTAATTACATTTTATCAATAAACTTCACTCTCTCGCAATATATATTTCCATATTTCGTATACAATAACGAATTTTATAGATTTATAAGGAAACTTCTTTCCTTTTATCATAACCAGACGGCAATTACAAAATTTAATTTATCCTCTCAGTAAATTTCCCTGTAAGATATATTTGCAGCAGTCAATTTTTTTCTATAATATCCCTTTACGTAATCGTTAATTACGATTATTTATTTTAAAAATGCATCAAGTATAAAATAACTGTTATACTATATATTTAATGCCTTTACAAATTTTTATCATTGGCTACAGATATTTAATGTTTCCTCTCTCGCTTTAATACTCATTCAACTATTATGGTTTTATTAGCTTTTATCAGATTTATTTTATAATTGCATTGGTCTCTAATTTCTTCAATGATTTTCCAAATCTATTATTTCCTTTCCTTTCAGTGATTTGTTCTTATATTAAATATCTTAATTTGATTTCTCTTGAGACTAGATTTCTTATATATAGATAATACTTCCATTAAAATTTTACTTTCTTATAGCTTTTACATGAATTTTTTAGATTATTCATTAGTTTAGAATATATAAAAATGTTCCTTTTTAATATCTAAATTATTATCTTAATTCATAATTTCCTATAATCTCCCCCTGGGTCTAATTTTGGAGGCTTCAATCAAAGAATTTAATAGCTGCATCATACTTTTTTTTTTTTTTTTAAAAAAAAAGAAAACTTCCTTTTATTTTAAATATTATTTTTTTTAAATTCATCAGTAACATTAGAAATTATTATGTGGTTTTTATGGCAACTTATTCGTTTTCACTGTTTTATCCATTTTCCCTTTTAATCTTTCTTTTTTTTTTGTAATTTTATATCACAATTTAATTTTTTTTAAATTTTTAAGTCTCTTGATTTCCTTTATTTAATTTTAGTTATATATTTTAACTGGAACTAATCTAATTTTGTAATAAATGAGTAAATTAGACTAAAAATTACTGACAAGCTGATAAATAATCAGGTTCAAATGAAATGAATTTATTTTCTAAACTTTCTATAAAAATTTTGTTTATAACTTAATGTATTTTTAATGAAATTTAATGAATTATTTGAACTTAAGTATTCAACTCTAGTAGAGGGTTTTACAAAGTTTGACGAGATGTAGGAAAATAGATTTAATTACTCCTACTAATAGTTTAAATAGTTGCATAACAAGTAATGTAATGCAACTATTTATGTGAAGAACAAAAATGCATTTAAGATTCATTTAGTTTTCTAATCAATTCATTTCTATATTTATACATATATAAAGAAAGAATCAATCAAAGAATTTAATAGCTGCATCATATTTTAAAAAAAGAATTCCTTTTATTTTAAATATTGCTTTTTTAAATTCATCAGTAACATTAGAAATTATCATGTGGTTTTTATGGCACCTGATTCATTTCCACTGTTTCATACATTTTTTCTTTTAATCTTTTTTATTTTTATTTATTTATTATTTATTTTTTCTAATTTTATATCACAATTTAATTTTTTAAGACTTTTAAGTCTCTTGATTTCTTTATTTAATTTAATAATATATTTTAACTGGAACTAATTTTGTAATAAATGAGTAAATTATATTAAAAATTACTGACAAGCTGATAAATATTCAGGTTCAAATGAAATGAATTTATTTTCTAAACTTTCATTCGAATTTTTGAATATAACTTAATGTATTTTTAACGAAATTTAATGAAATATTTGAACTTAATTTTCAACTCTACTAGAGAGTTTTACAATGTTTGACGAGATGTAGGAAAATAGATTTAATTACTCCTACCAATAGTTTAAATAATACTAGTAATTTAAATCAAAAGCAAACATTAGAATTATTTAAAAAATATGGTTCATTTTTCAGATTTAAATCATTTTATAAAATTGGATAATTCTGAACATTTATTGAAATCTTTTGGTATATGATTACTGTTCAACAGATAAACAAGTAATATTATGCAACTATTTTTGTGGTGAAGAACAAAAATACATTTAAGATTTATTTAGTTTTCTAATCAATTCATTTCTATATATATATACATATATAAAGAATTATAACTACTTTATTTATTTTCTTTTTAGCTTAAATTTTAGAGAAACTTGTTCAGCATATTGTACAGGAAAGAGTAATAGTTTAATCAATGAAGAACTTAATCAATAAGATGAATAAATTTGAAGAGAAAATTTTTTAGAAAAATCGTAAAACTTTCTACTTTATTTTTAAATAAAAAATAAATTAGAAAGTTTATTTTACTTTTTACGATATATTCAACTTATTATTTCTCATCTCTGCTGATATTAAAAAGAACTGTTATTATTTTACTTTTTTTAGTTTACATTTTAGAGGATTTTAATATATTTTGCGGAAAATAGATTGTAAATTAACTAATTAAGAAATAACTATCAATTTTTAATTATCATTTTTTATAAAAAAAAGCAATAAAGAAAACTTGATTTCCTGTCCATTTAGTAAATCCTAAAACGATATGTAGAATTCATTTCGATCTTTTAAGAATGAAAAAAATTAGAGAATCACTTACACATGATAGGAGAAATTACAAAGTTAATAATGATATCAAAGCGTATCGCTTACGTCAACCAATTCTTATTTAGCACAAGTTTTATTTAGAAGCAGAGTAGGTTTTTTACTCTTTTAACACCACTTCATATTTCAGCCGGAATTTTAGAAATCATTTAGCAGATGATTAATCAACTAACATTACTTCAATATTTTCACTCATTTGTTTGAAAGATACTTGAAAATAAGTGAAGAAATTTTTGGAAGGAGTTCAGCAACTGTGGATCCTAACTTCTATTTTCTTTCTTGAGTTTGTAATCCGTACTTAATTTTAATATTGTCTGACGTCTGACTCTCATAACCTGTGAGGTTATGAGAGTCTTAATAAACATATATAATTTTTATCATGCATTTTAAATTGTCTCATTCTTCCTTACCGTTTCAGTTTTGAAATGAGAACATTAATCGGCTAATTTTTCATTATTCATTATTAACAATTCATTATTTTTTACTCCAAGCACTTTACAGACTTATGATCATAAGATGACCTGCGCATACTGTCTTAATTAAACGCAATTTTCACAAATGTAAATATTTTGTATAATGTACAAACATAAATTACTGTTAACATTTAACTGAGTATCCTTTCGAACGACGAAAGAAAAAATCAATAAAAAAGCTGAACACAGAAATGGTTTAGGACCAAAACGATATTTTGCACTCAGATTTGCAAAGGGGAAAAAAAAAAATACGTACAACACACAGCGTTTAGTATGCAAGTGCAAAGAATTTCTCAAAACTTATCAAAAAGAAACTCCTTCTATTACAAATATGCATTGTGGTTTAAAAAAAAGTGAAGATTGAGCATCTAGGGTAAATATGACAACTAGTAAAACAAGCGATTGCAGGGACCACAAATTGTAAGAAACAAGCTAATAAAAAATCATAGGTGAAATGTTGGTCAGTTTAGTTTGTTTTGTCGCTTTTGCTCATGACGTACGATCACTTTTGCTCATGACGTACGGTCACTTTTGCTCATGAGAATATCTTGACAAGGATTGATGTGTGTGTGGCTTGAAGTGGATTCCAAATCACTACAGTTTTCCCTTGTTGAGACAAGAAACTCTCGCGAAACCTTACAGCTGAAAGTCATTGAACTATTTATTCAGATGCCAAGAAATGTAGCAACTAAAATCCTTTCACCGACACTAGTATCTCTTAACCGGACCCGGAACGTCGGCTCCAGATGGGAATTCTAACGCATGCGCACTTGAAAAAAGTAGTTGTAATAATTTGGAGGTATAAAATTTGAATATTGTTCAGACTTTATTTTAGCTACCCTATGGTTTCTCATCTCCTGGTCTAATTTGAAACGCTGTTCGCGCCAGTTGATTTGCTAATTTATATTTGCAAATTTTAATATTTTTTCGAAATATGAAGAAAAAGCAGAATAGTTTACTTATATCTTAGCACCATATATAAAATAGAAATAGGTAAAAACTTCATTTGTATTTTATATGGTGAAGACATTTATATTTTCGCGGATATGGTCGATGGGATAATATGCAAGTGCCAAAGAAGGGTGGATTGCAATTATCACAT
Source organism: Latrodectus elegans (assembly GCA_030067965.1). Lineage (NCBI taxonomy): Eukaryota > Metazoa > Arthropoda > Arachnida > Araneae > Theridiidae > Latrodectus > Latrodectus elegans. Next base: position 57,320,013 of record CM057817.1, read on the forward strand.
TTCCTTCAGATTTCTGCATTTTAATAAAGATAAACATAAATGGGAATAAAATGCATGGCAAAATCAATTTGACTAAATTGTTTTTGACACTTTATCATAGTTTAATTATAAATTAGTATCTGAAGTTTTTTTCTAAGGCCAAACTGAAAATGTTTGTCAGTTCAAAATAAAAATTGTTTAAAGAATTTTTGACCTACATTAATTGTTTTAATAAACTTTGGATGTAATATAAATTTCAATAAAAAAAACCCAGCAGAATAAAAATATTTTTTGCTATTTAATGTCTACATTTTCTATTTTTTTAAATTAAAATAATTTCAAATAAGATAAATCACAAGTTGTGAATATTGAACATCTGTAGCTCAATTTAAGAATACAATCATCTATTTGAAAAACAAAAAGTTTTATAGTTTTTAAAAGCGGGAAAATTTATAAATTTTCTCATTTATATGAATAAAAGACACTCAGTATCAAATCTGATTCTCGTATTTTAATAAAGATATTATAAACATATATGGGAATAAAATATCATGTGTAAAAAAACTGAGGGTGAAATTAAATAAATTTTGTCACTAAATATATCAAACAAAATATTAATAATTTATCACATTATCATGCTTACATAACAAATGCTTGGTTTCATTATTTCATTTCAAGTAGTATTTAATTATAAACTTACTAGCTCAAGTAGTTCTTTTTTAATTTAATTAAAATTTGTGTCATGTTTGATTAAAAATTATTTATTTTTTTGCATATATGAGAGCATTATTTTAACAAGCTTTAATTAAAAAACTGCAAAACTAATTTTTTTTATTGATTTAATGTTTAGATAGTCTATCTTTTAAATTAAAAATTCTACTAAGATAAATCGCAAGTTGCCAATACAATTAATATCTGTAATTCGATTCAGAAAGTCATAAAAATAATTAAAATACAGCAAAGATTACCATCAAACAAGAAAATAATTTTGCGATCTCCTTACAACACTGAAAATTAAATTCATTGGTTAGACTTTAAAATGACTTTACGTTAAAATTTTTAGGCAATATAAAAAAAAAATTATGTAAACAAAATTTTAATTTACAGAAAATATTTCAGTGTTCAAGAATAAGCATATTTTACATTCTAAAATATTTTTTATTTTTATTATGTTTAAATTTTTTATACATGTAATTAGATAGATTTATTAACGTATATTAATACAAAAAGAACTAACAAATACTTCTCTTAACATTTTTTTCAAATTATAAAGTATTTAAGAAAATTATATTTATTTTATTCAGAGTATTGAAACATATATTCTTTTATTTTCATAATTGTGTTAAACTAAATTTAGCTTATAAAATTACAAACATATTTTTAGATAGTTAACTTTGATATAAAGTTCAGGAATATATTATAATCAATTTGCAACTGTATTATCTGCACATTTTTTACAAAAAATTTAAAGGGAATGTAATTTTGTAAAATGTTTTTGAAAACTGCAGCTAACTGTATATGTTTACTTGTAAAGATTATATTCTATAAAAGAAACTTTTATATATTATGTTCCTTTGGCATTATGTAAGTTTATTGTGGTAAACATCATCTATTAAAATCATTATGTAAACTTAAAATTAAAAATATTAATTTTCTATACAAGATAATTTTTCATGTGAAAGTTAAAAGGGAATTAGTTAACTTCAAAATATGTTTTGCATTGATTGTACATTTTTAATTTTATTATTTACAGTTTATAATTAAATTTACTGTAAAAACAATTAACTCATCCATCGTTTTTAAAACTTAAATAAAATTTTTCTTCACTTTATATGGATTTATTTATGAAAAAATAGATAGCTAAAACTTAAAGAGAAATTGTTTGTATATTTAACAGATATTTATCATTTTTTATGAACACAATTTTTGGTTTGTATAAGATTATATAGCTAAGCAATCTACATAATGATTATTCTACATTTACTAAGAAAAAAAAAGTTCAGGGGATAGTTGAGCTTTAACAATTTTTCTTATTACTAAAAAATAATACTGTTGAACATAACACTTGAAATACTATTTCCACATTGAGATAAATGTCCCCAAAAATACATAAATCCAAACGAAGTATGCATACTTAAAATTTTATTGATATTTTTCATTGAATAGTTTTTGGTTACACATTGTTAATAAAGTTATACATTGGATATCCTGATTGAATTAACAAAATAATTCTTTCTATGCAATATTACATATCAAGTTCCTCCAATACTTCATATTTTTTATAAATTATTCTTACTAACGCTGAATAATATCACTTAGGATAAAAAAAAAATCCTTTTCCGAGAAGAAAAAAATTTAAATACGAAAAAAAATTTTTTTACAACACTATTTGAAGATAAAAACATGCGATATATTTGTATTTTATCTTTTTGGAAGAGAAAATTAAATATAAGAATTTTAAGAAACAAAATTATTATATTAAATAAAAATTTTCCTATTATGCATAAGAAATAAACAATTTCATTTTAAAGTTCAAGTAAATAAGTGAAAATTGGTTCTTGACATTAACAAAAACTAGGGTTTTGGTAATTTTCAAAATTAAATTATATATTCTCAGAACTAAAGAAAACTTTTTCTTTTCAGCGTATAACACAATTGGAAACAGAACACATTATTGAATTTATTATATATATATAATATTTTATTTATTTTTAACTTTTTTTTTATGAAATACTAATATGTGTTAAAAACAACAGCTCCTTTATTGAAATTTTAAGAAGTAAAGATTTACTCTCTTCATATTTATAAAAGTTCTCAAAAGAAAATGAAATTTATATACTTTTAATTAAATCAATGAAAAATAAAATTAATGTTTGAATTCATTTAAAAACAAAGTGTATTTCCATATAACAGGTTTCTTAGTTATATTTAGTTACAGATTAAAATATATTACAGTATAATATGTGGGATGCCATGTTTCAGCTCTCTTTTCTAGTCCTTACTGTAACTGTATGCAATGCTAAAGGTTAATTTCACGATTTTGGCAGAGAGTTCCAGAGTATCACTTATGTGAGCTATTTTTTGCTCCGTTCTAAACAACTATATTTTTATTAAATTAATATTTTAATAATTTGACAAAATGTATGTTATGTAATAATTGTAACTAAATTAGGTATTAAACACACCCACAAAAATTTTGCACATGTATTTTTAATTTGTTTTATTACAGTTTTCTTTTGTAAAGCACAAGTGTCCCATCACTTTTGTGAGACACTGTATGTCAAAAGAGGTTCATGCTTGATTATGCATAGTCTGTTTAATAAACATAGCAACTTACATATTTATAAACAGTAGTAAATTATCTATGAATAGTTAATTAAGTGCTCTAATAATGCATAAAATTTATATTCACAATCACAATGAATTAATAAACACATTCTCGGTTATATTTACGAAAATATAACAATACTAAGTCGCTAAATCTTTAGAGGAAAAGATCATGTAAACACAATACGCACACATCCTTTATTCTCACAATACAAAGAAATTATATTCATGACGATTTAATTAAATAATACTTTGTTATATTTATAAAAATATAACAATACTAAATCGATACATTTTTCTAAAGGAAAACGGAATACGTAATTGTGAAATCCGGCATGTTTAACAATGAGATAAACTTCCCTAGCCAGAGAAATTTATCGTTGCCTTTACATCGCCAAGTCACTGAATCATAGCCAAAATGTTCTGAGAGCCGAAGCTCCGGGCTCGGTCTCGAGACGCTAGTTTCACCGACTATGATTTGTAAGGCCACATGTTTCCTAAAACTGGTCGATGTGAACAAAGCGTTGCTTTAGTGGTTTTGGAGCACAACAAACATTAACAGCTGTCATGGTACAGAGATATCTGTAACAGAATCTATAATAGGAACATTAAAATTTATTTCCTAAAGGGAAATGTGGGCAAAAGATGAATATTTACAGAATCCACAACAGTCAATTTTATAGAATGGAGTGTTTACAATTTTCTAAATATCATTGAAATGTAAAAATAAATAGTAACTGTGATTATCAACTAAGTTTATTAAGAAATTTTCAAACTTCTGATATTAAATTTCTAAGTAAAGCTTTTTCTATTCACTTTTTCTAATATTTTTATATATTTTCAAACTTATTTTTTAAAGTTCTTTCAAAACTGATTTGTTGCAAATATTAAATGTGAAATACTTTATTTACAGGAAAAGGATGAAGCTCAATTTAATCATCATCGCTTCTTATTTCGTACTTTACAGTGCTGTCCATTCAGAAGAAATTCTAAAAAGCCTAGAAACTGACAAAATTCTCCCAAGTAAAATCACGTCAATTTCTGCTAACAGATCTTCACGGTATCTGAAAGAAGGAACACGCAGAAAGAATGTGCCAGTAGCGGTCAGTCGGAGACTTGACGAAGGGAAATATTACGACATCGCACCAACAAAATACACAAAAAATAAGATGGATGCCATATGGTTCACATATCCACAAGCTCAACACAATGAAAGCTTAAGGAAACTCGACCAATGGCCAATTTGGTCATCAAAGAAAGAGACTTACAACAACAGAAATCAAAAAGACAAAAAATACGTAGATCCTTTTGAAGATTTCCTTGCCATGGATTCCAAACTACACGAGTTAAGTGACAGAAAATACATTCATGAACACGAAGGGTTCTTTGTTCCAGTTCCTGTCCCTTCCCATCATCACGAGAAAGAAGATCATTTAATTCCTCTTTTGCTGCTTATTTTACTTCCTTTGCTATTGTTTGCCATCATAATTCCTTTAAATGCTAATTTACTGTCCACTTTATTTCTCATAATGCAGAATAATGGAGCAGCTACAACTGCCACTCAACTCGCACCGGGTCGGAGGAAAAGATATCTCGACACACCTTCCCCACTCATCGAGCAAAGAGTGTTCGAAGTTCTCAAAATAGTTGATAAAATTATTGATGACTCTGAAAACAATTTTTTTCAGTGAAAAAGGAAATAAACGATGTAGAAAATATATGAAGAGAATAAACACAGAATAATATTACAATTAAATAAATTTATTACTTAAAATGCTTTGTATATTAATAAATTGTAGATCATTTTATTGTTAGTGAGAAATTTAAAATTCTCAAAATAGTTGATAAAACTATTGATGACTCTAATATTTTTCAGTAAAGAATGAAGTTAATATAGAAAATTAAAATATATGAATACAGATAATGGACACAGAAAATTTCTGTTATAAATTAATTTCATTATTTAACATGTTCATGTTATAAATTATAAATCGCTATATTCTTAACAAATTCCTAGTTCTCCAAGCAGTTGGAAGAAAATTTTTTTCAATGGAAAATGAAAAGTAAGATATAAATTAAATATACAAAGATGAGGAATTTCCATAATGAATGTTTACTTCATATATTCATGTATTAAATTATAAGTAATTTTTTTTTTATTCTTAGCACAAAATTCATACATAAGAATACTAAAATATTCCTAATAAAAAATATAGTATAATATGCTTTTATGTTGCAATAACTAGTGTCTATGTGAATTAAATATTTTATAGCTCTTTTCATCATTTCTTCTCAAATTACGCAATTCAAAATTTATTTGCAATCATACCACAAAGTAAATATTAATTATTAACTCAGGCAAAAATATTTTTCTTCGATTACAATGAGATTTTTCATTTAAATCAAACAATAAATCATCGTATGGCGCAAGTAATGTATTTTTACGATTAAAAATTATTTTATTAATATTACTTAATTTCAAAAATATTTTAAAATTATAGGTAAATAATTAATTTTATATTCATTAAAATGTTTTAATTACAACTATTAGGTTTCCCTATTAAGTGTACTTACTTTTAGAATTTAAAATGTATAAGTTTTAAATGAATAAAACACAAATGGTATTAGAAAATCGAAAGATTTCTCTGACAATTTATTTAGCTTAATTCACAACGCTACTGCTTAGAGGTAAAATGAATAAAAATATCTGACTCCTCAAACAACCAGTTTGGAAATTTGTTTTATAGAACAAATTAAATATTTTATTGAAAAGCAGATTCACATTAAATTAACATCTAACTAAACGTGTATTTATTTGGGTATAAACAAAGAGTATGTGCAGTTGAGAAATTTATTTAAGGTCAAATTATTCTTTTTACTTTGGCTAAATTGAACAATCAATTTGCAATAACAGTATAGGATTCATTATCCGGCTTCCCCAAAACCGGAATGTTCCGAAAACCGGTATTTTTCAGATTTTAATTTTTTTCTTCTGTAGGTATCCCGAGGAAAAAACTCTTCAAAAGGACAACGTCCAAGTTGTCTTTATACCACCGAATTGCACATCTATGATCCAGCCAATGGATCAGGGTATTCTAAATTCGTTAAAATGCTTATATAAAACGGCTTTTATCCGAAAATATTTAGAGTTCTGTAACACCAGAGAGGGAATGATAGATTTTCAAAAAAAGTTTACGATCAGATGTTTTGGAATATTGTTAATTCCTGGAATTCCTCGAACAAGAATACTCTGATGAATGCTTGGCATATCTGGCTTCTCAATTTTTCTTGTAGGAGAAGAAAATGACGGATTTTTTTGATTTTCGCGGGTCACAAGAAAAAGAAATGATCCAAGAATTGTTAGAATTTGCCAAAACCATTTCAAGTGAGGAAATAATCGATGAAAAAAACTATACAAGATTACTTAAGTGCTGACATAATGCTCCAACTGTACTTCAGTTAACTGATGACGAGATCGTCAGTGAAGTGCTCAATAGGATAGACACCGATTCTTCAAGTTCTGAGTATACCGATGTAAAGGAAACAGAAAACATTTTCCTTGACCGTTGTCTAAAACTACCGAAAGAACCTATCCGCGGAATGGAACAAAATTCATTTTCAAGGAACAATATATTATGTCTGTATATAAAATACAAGAAATTTTATTGTCAGAAAAATCAGAGCATTAAAAAAAAAAAAAAAAAAAAAAAATTAGCGATGTTTTCATCAATAAGCAAAAAATCTTACTTTTCAAATTTTATAGGTTATTTTATTGTATATATGTGTGTGTATTTTTCATTAAAAATATTAACAATATAGTTATTGTTTTTCCTCCCGCAAACTATTTAAAGAATGGAGGAGTGTCGCGATTTTTGCAAATGGTTATTGAAATTCTCGGAGGCAATTCAAAAAATTCCAGTAACCGGAATATGTTCGGTCCCGAGGTTGCCGGATCCTATACTGTCTTCAAAAATAAATTCATATATTTTTCAAAGATTAAATTATTACAAGTTGATACAATTTAGTTCATAGGGCAAAGGAGTGAATCCACACAATATCCCCTTCACTAGATTAATTTAGTAGTGAAGGGAAAATAGTAAATTCCAGTACTTTCAGACTATTAAGCGAATAAATATTATATGGTCAATATAAAAATATTTACAAGTTTTATTTTGAAATAAATTATATAATTGCAAACTGTAAAATGCACTCTCTCTCTCTCTTAAGTAAAACATCAATACATTTTATAAAATACTTAAGTATTTGTTGTTTTATAAGTCGCAAACTAAATGAAAGTTGAGAAAGACTAGAGCAAATTTTAGATTTCAATACTGTTGTGTAATTGAGAATTATTAGTATTTACGGCGGATAACCTTCTAGTGAATTAAAATAGTTAACTAATTCTTGTCACTTGAAATTTTTGTTTCAAGTAGCAAAAATTTCTATTAAAAATAAACATATTCTTTCAACATTTCTAAATTACAAATAAAAGACAAAATTTGCTTTTTCTGTATAAGAAACATTTATATAATGCATTAGAATAAAAAAAAAAAAAGAACTTTAATTTTCTCACCTTTTAAAGTACTTTTCAAGGAATTTTTATACTAGGTTGTTGATTGCAATTCCGTTGCAAAAAAGCAGACGTTTCGACAGGTTTTCAAATACTAAAAAATAGTTCTTAGGAGTATTAACAGTTCTGTTCCTAGTTAATCACAGTGACAAGTGTCTACTGAACAAATTTATATTGAATGCTATTAACTCAGGGGATTCAGTTTATCCCAGCCCAAGCCCTTAAATACCCAACCTTCCTTTTCAGGAATGCAAATAAATAATATACCTATATATAAGAAATAGAAATCAAGCAAATATAAATTTGAAAAATTTCTCATTTGAATATTTATGACAATCTAGATTAATCAACGTAATTTTCGTTTTCACATGCACTTTTTCGATTATTAAAAGCATTAAAATCATTCTACTAGAATTTTTTATAAATACATCTAAAAATTCTTTTAGGGTCTAAATATACACATATTCATTTTTTTAAAGTATCAAAGTGGTAAATCTTTAACTTGCTTTCAAGATTTATAAAACGCATTTAAGCTCATCCAAAAAAAAAAAAAAAAAAAAAAAAAAATCTCTTAGCAGTTTAGGAAACGTCATATGTATTTAAGTTTTTTTTTTTTCTTAACACTATTCTCCGATGTTTCATTATTACGTTTCTTATAAGATTACACAAAAATGGCGTACTTATAAAGATGTAATTAAAAATTTCATTAATAAAAATTAATTACAACTATTGAGATTTTTCTTTCCAAATGTTATCACAATCAAGAAATTAAACTTAAGCAATAAACCTAATTATTTAATAGATTGAACATAAGCAAGATATTTGGTATTTAATTAACAAGCGGAAATTTTAAATTTAATGACTATTTTTCAACTGGTTCATTACTCTCAATTGTAAAATGTTCTACAATAACCATTCAAGACTAACACAATGATTAATTACAGCTTTTAGAAAATTCTGAATTTTTATAAAAATTCTAACAGAACTAAGATTTAGATAAAAATTGAAGCCAAATCAAATATTTATGCTAAAGGAAGATTCAAATTTATATAAGCTAACTAATATAAGACTAAACAATTTTATTTATATAGAGCCTATTACATCACTTTCAAATTATAAAATTCACCTATATAAAATTATGTTTTCAATAGAATATATGTACTGTGTGGCTTCAAAGCAATTTAAAGTATACATAAGCAATTTTAAACTTATTCACACAAGCAAATACATACTGAAGTTCTTGAATATACTGTATTTTTCCTTCTCAATATACAACAAATACCCCCTTCATACTTACTATATATATATTCTATTTTAAGTTGTTTATACATTGTGTTGGTATAGTAGAAGTAATTAAGCCCTATTTGAAACTTTAATTTAAAAATAACACAAGATCAGTTTATACAAATTCACTTTTTGAAATGTATTCATTTTATCTAAAAAGTAAAATTAAACTACAGGAATCGAATATAAAATTAGTTTACTTATACTTTTCACTAGAGGCATTTTAAAATTTATTAGTTTTCAGTGATCAGCTACAGCAGTAGATAGGTTGAAGTTCACATTTTAATAAAGTTACTCTTCCACTTTTTTAATTACTGACTTTGCTTCACATACTTTTGGTTTCTATTAATTAGTACTAGCAGTTGAAAGAGAATATACAACTGTCAAAACATTTCTTAAACTGTTTTTATGGGAAATATTTTTATAGTTACACTTGTGTTCACAGTTGAATTATTTAAAGTTTAAGTAATGAAAATATCTTATGTACTCACTCACTGCATTTCATGTATTTAAGAAAATAATGCATAATTTCTCATGCACACCATTTATTTTGAGATATCTATATTGGAAATATAAGCTGAACTTTCTAATTACTGATACAATTTTAAGCATATGTTAAAAATTTAAATCAGTTCATGTATTTTAAATACACAGAATTCCCAAAGTTACTGCAGTACTACAATAATTACATATGCATGTGACTTATAATCGAGTTGTCTAAGCAAATTTTTATACATGGGAATGACAAATAATTTTTGTAATCTTTAAGACATAGATGTGGCACAAGAGGAAATTCAACCTCCAAAATAGACTCAAGTGTTTAGAAATTTCAGATTTTTAATTAACTTAGATCTGGATAATATAACACGAGAAGAATCCTGTAATTGTGGATATCTAAAGTAGATATATATACTATGTGTGCGATTGGTTTTGTCTGTAGTTCCAAATAACTTAAACAATTTAATTAAACATGGTCTCTGTAAGGCACTCCAAAAATTTTCAATCAAGCTTTAGAAATTTTATAAGAATGAGCAAGACTCAGATAATTCAAGTAGTTTGATAATAGGTGTTGATGCATGTGAAGAGTAAAAATATAATGCAACTAATTTACAAAATTTTTTATTAAGCAATTTTAAAGATTGTGTATTTAAGCAATACTTTTTGAAAAAATTATCAAATATAAAAAGCGAATTGTAAGCATGCACAGTACAAGTCAAATTTTGCTAAAAGAGAAGTTTATAACTTTAGACAAAATATAACATTTAACCATTTTCTAAACACAAATCATTTGTTTTGTAGATTTTTCATATTTAAATTTGAACATACATTTACATAAAACAAGGTGAATTGTATAAATTCAGAATACTGAAAGAAAGGATGCAGTCAACATACCAGTCATGACTGCAATGCACATGTGCTCAAAGTCCCACAAAATATATATTGAGCAATAAACAGGTTTGTAAATAAATAAAGTATTTAAAGTATACTTATGAAATTTTAGTTTTAATATTTTAACCGTGCAAAATTCAAGTAGAAATTTGTGCAATATCAATGAATCAGATTTATATTATTTTATCTACAATCAAATAAAAATGAACAAAATACTGAAAATGGACTAGGGATAACATTAAAGTTAATTTTTTGCTTTGGTTTCATAACAAAATATTGGAAGAATTCTAGAAAATAAAGATTAAAATTTTACGACTTACAAAATTAAGTTTATACATTTAACATTTTTCATGCACAATAAGCATACTTCTTTAAAATAAACTTCACAAAAGATATTTAAAATGATAAAAATCGAACACAGAAACGAGACCAAATGGACACCTTAAGATATAAATAGGAAACATTGATATTTGAAAAATTAAAAGTACACTAAAAAATTCCAGATGATTTTCCACCAGGAGGATTTCGGACCCGAATACTTGTTTGGATAACCCTTGTGGGAGCTTGTTGAGGCTTCTCTTCAACTTCAGTTTTCTTTTCATCTGTGGATATATATTAGCATAATAATTCATATAATTCTCAGGTAAAATTAGAAATATAATTTTATTAATATTTATATTAGAAAACTAAAATTTTAATAGCTTATTTAGAACATCTGAAGATAAATTACATTTCAATGGTATTAAACTGTGAAAGTATTCTTTTATTTAACTCTTATTTCAACACTGATTTGTTTAAAAAATTTACACTGTTACATTATGATCCACATGTTGCTAAACAAAACTGAAAAGTGAAACACTGAGTCTCTAGGAAAAACTTGACATTGATACCCGACAAATATTCTATACTGAATAGAAGAAACAGCTTAGCACAATTTAAGCAAAAATTCTATGATTTTGTTAGGTATCTTAATCACAAAATAGTGAAATATCTGTAATTACAAAATCACCAGAGGCAACAATAAAAATACCATCCATGAAGGAGAAAGTATAGTATTTTTCAATGAGTCAAAACATCTTTTAAAACCAAGTTACTTTTACACAAGATAGAAGAATCAAAACATTACCATGTATCTAAAGATACATAAAGCAGCTTAAAGACAGGAATTACTAGCAAAAGGATTGATATAATTATATCTAAAAGATCAACAGGCATAAATTTTCAGATATTTTAATTAATGCTTTTACAAAACAAAATATTCAACACTTTATTGAATTACAAAATATTGTGTTCAACAAATTGTGAGTTAACATTCAAATTCTCAAAAATAAAATTCTTTTCTCAAAAAATCATGAAAGTTTAATTTTTAAAAAAGTTAGAGCGTATTACAAAATGATTGCCAAAATTCTACAATCAAGACATTTAAGTTTCATGTTGAAGTACTTATGTAAAAATTAGTGGAAAATATAACAATTTAAAATTTTTTAAAATAAACATCAGTTTACTATTAGAAATTGAAATGCATAAAACACTTCCATCAACACAGCATTAATTTATTAACTTCTGATTCTGCACTTTTCATTTCAATAAACAAAATAAGCTAAACTGTACATTCTATGTAATTAAAGAAGGATCATTTATACAGCTGCAATTTTTATATTCAAATATAATCAAGAATTTAAAAGAATGAAATAGTGATATTTAGCATTTATAAGAGAGTGCAAGCTTCTAGCATTTATTAATATGAAAGCCCTTGTTTCTCTTGCTTTTTATTTTGCTCAAATTTCTGAAGTCCTTATATATATTTTATAATTACAGAAAATATTTATACAGTTGTCATACATTATCCACAATTCAAGAGTTTTATTTTACATTATATTCAAGTAAAACATACCCTGAAACTAGTGATACCGAGTTTAAATTCATATTTATAAGAAATAAGTTCAAGAGATACAGTATTTTGATTTGTTACTCAAATGGTCAATATTCGTACACAAGGCTGACCAGGACTTGGCTTAAAGTGGATTCCAAGCCATTACTAACATTCACGCCTAAGATGAGATTTGAAATCAAGCTGTTGAACCAAAGGTAAGAAGGCTAACCATTTGGCTTCCAGTTTGGTAATTTTAGCAGTGACTTTGAAGACTAATCAGGACAATCACTATGAAATAAAAATATATAATATCCAAGCAAATCCAATTCCTCAAAAGTTATTTGATAACATTCCTGGTTCAACATTTCTCTTGATGTATAAATAACATACTAGCCTATTTAAAATTCTTTTGACAAATCAATGTTGGATATATTAGTTTTAGAAACAGACATGCAGAATTAGACAGATTATTAAATTAAGACAAATTAAAATAAAAACTTAATTTTATACCAAAATTTTATTTCTATATTTCATTAAATATTTTTGTTTTTATACTACCACATTATGGGAAGAACATTACTTCAGTATGGGACTATGTTTTGTAACTTTTTACTGTTTAAGTATCAAAAGTATATATAACAGTTTATAACTTGCACCCTTAATAAGTAAATTAAAAACAAAATCCAAGAGTTTATGTAGTTTTTGTCAGCATTATGTCAAAATTCCAATAAACAAAGTTATAGGAGGTAAGGACATGGTATTGTCATAAAATCCATTCTTTAGGACATAACAGTAAACATGTAATTAAGCTTAAATTTAAAAAATGTAAATACTGAGCTTTTTAAATTCACAATTACATTAAAATACTTAACATAAGCTAATCTGATGACAAAACCAAGCAGAATCACCAGTTGATTTAATTTCAGCAATCAAAGTAAATCTCTAATACAGCACAATGAGTAATTATCTAAACTTACCATTATCATTTTCATCATTTTGAATACCATTTTCACCATTTTGAATATCATCCTCCTCTTTAACACCATTTTCTGATTTCTCATTACCAGGATATTGTATTCCTTCACCAGTAATTGGATTACGGCGTACTATTTGACATAGAATAAACATGCAGAAATAAAACTACAAAATAGGTTTGAAAATATTCTATGTAAAAAGCAACTAAATACAATGCAGACTATTTCAGCAAACATTGGGAAATAGTTGATTAATCAAATGTTTCTAAACAGTGAAGTTAAACATCTAAAATAAACTAAAAGCAGGATGTTAATTTGCAAGAAAAAAAATGCAGCTTAGTTAAAGGCTAAAATGAGTTATTTATAATCATGCACTAACAACATATGAACTTCACTATGCTTAAGCATGGGATAAGCCTTTAAATATTTCTCACTGAATCAAGAATTTTGTTCAATTCTTACTTTGTGTAATAACAATAAAACATTTACTAGTTATTTTATACACAACCAAATGATTTTTCACTCACACAAGTTCTTAATAGAGAATTTCATTACATCCTATATTGAACAATTCATACCAGAATATACAGTAAAAGTTTTTAAATATATTATCTTATAGTTGAAAGACTTAATATTAAAAATATTAGCAAAATTACCATAAGGTTTCTTAGCAGATGAAGGTACTTGGTTTTGATTAGCAAATATATTACTTTGGTTTTTATTCATAGCAGCAGATGATTTGGTATCTGAACTAGAACCAAAGAGCCTATTTTGAGTACTAGAGTCATCCTTCTTAGGTTGGGTGTTAGCATATGAATGTTGACTACCTCCCAAACCAAAAATATCACTTGAACCACCACCAGGAGGTTTTATGACTCTAAAATATTAGTAAGATAACAGTTACTTAAATATAACATTTGATTTTATAACATATTTATAATTACAAATGATAAAATTAAAAAATAAGTCATAAAATAATAAATTTTATTTTTAAGTTAAGAACAAAATAAGGAGGTTTAAATATTTAAATGCATTAAGATTTATCTATCTTACATTTGACATCTATAGTAAATTTACATTAAGAAAAGACATCTTAAGAGTAAAAATATAAATTGCATGTCTTGGAATTCTTCAATTATTTTACCACCATTAACTAAAATTTCTAAGATTATATGGCTTTCAACTTGAATCTTTTTTCAACCATCAACTGGCTGACGCATTCTTTGTTTCATTCTGAATCCAGAGATTTGGTGAAACTATCATATCAATTAAGTTAGTATATTAAAAGTTAGGAGATACCATAACATTCAAAAATATATATATTAGGTCATGACCGGAGAGTTAATGTCACTACTCTCCAAAGCACCTATATTTAATTTATTCAGCCTAATCTGGTGTATGGATTTCCAATTCTTTGTTGTATTTCAGATTAAAAACCCTGTAGAAACTTTAACATCTCTAGTTCAGCATAGCTAGAATTATCACTGGCCTATACAGCCTTTACCCTTGAATTAAGAAGTTGATTCGCATCTCCTATTGCTTAGAAAAATGCTCGTCTATTTAAACACTAAACCTATCAGTCTTAGATGTAGAAATATAGGATCTTTTTTCCTTAGCTCTTGGAACAACAAAGACTGAAAAGCATTAGTCATTTTAATCTTGTTCTTGCCAATAACATTGTTTTCAAATGCTGTTAGGTAGCTGCATTTTTCAGTGTATTAGCCTTTACAAAGGTCTCTCTAATGTTCCCCCTTTCTATAGAACTACCTGTTGAGGTGAACAGAACTATTTTTTCAATCTATTAAATAGAACTGATTTCAGAAAATTTATGACATTCAAAAGGTACAGCTTAAATGTTTACAGACAAAAATAAAAATTACCATAATGACAGTTATGTTTACACCAAATTCTTGGCTTAGGAAATAAAGATCCATAGGAGGAATCTGGGATTAATATTCAATTTTCCATTCTCAGCTTATCTCAATGATGTGGATCTGGAGCAAGGCAAGTTTGTGTATCCGTCCTAGATGAAAATCAATTCCTGTCCAATAGCAAAAGCTATATTCAACATTTACCCAACTAGTATAGCTTGAGGAGTTTAACAAGTGTAAATATCTTTGAAAATATCAGAAGCCTTTTCTCAACTGATCCACCTACAGTGGATATCCTTGCACATAGGTATTAGGGATAAGATTACAGACACCTTAGCCAGATTAAGCACTGTTTCAGCCTTCATTGCTTTCTGCTCTTCTTAATCACATGAAGCTTTTCTCAATTGCTAGACTTAGAAATCTAATTATATGGCTAGTCTTACCTTCACATCACTAACATTGTGGTTGTCAGATAAAAAGCTTACTCTTATTTGCATTATAAAAATTAGACAATTATAACTGGCTTTCTTAAAAGGCACCTTTGTTCTATAACTTTCTTCAAGGGTTCTAAACAATACAAGATCTATAGCAAGTATTCTATTGTCTATATTTTTATTATATATGAGCAGAATCTATGATAATCTATTGGTAGCTTTAGAATTTTAATGTGAACAAATTGGGACTATATAACAGTAAGACCAGTACATATAATTCTGCTGATCATGGTAAGAAATTATTTAAGAAGACTTAAGTTATCCATCAAATGTTGGAAACCAAAGAAACAATTACTCTAGCAGCTGAAACTGGATTACAATATTTAAACTGAAAAGTCTTTAGAAGGCCTATTGTGTGATTATTAATTTATCCATTTGTAACAAGTTCATTAAAAGCATAATCTTCTCTATAACCTAAATATACATATGCCTAAACAAATCAAAAGAAACTATGACCAATGAGCTATACAGGGTTGTTTGTGGGACCCTAAAAAATTTCCCAAAACTTTTACGGACTTACTACCGACATTTTGGAGTTTCGAGAGTGGGGGGGGGGAGGAGAAATGAAAAATTACAATTATGAAGTATTGAATGACCTAATTATAAAAGTTCAATGAATTACTTTTTCAAAATTAATAACCATAAATTTTCAAACATATAAACTACTAGATTTTATAATATATAAACTACTAGATTTTATGTAAATATTTTAAATTACCTGAATTAATTCTAATCAAAATAAATAATTCATTATTCCTACTTCCTTTTGAACGACGATCCCTGAAATTTCCGGGTATCGAAGTTCAAAATCCCCGGAATCCCGGGGTTTCCCCGGAGCACAAACACCCCTGGCTATAACTCTACAGAAAAAAAAAAAAAAAAAAATCTAGTTTAATGTAATTTTATTTAAAACCACGATTTTCTACTTTACAAGTTTGTACCGTTTTTATCACAAGATTCATATTAAATCTTAGTTTTCGAAAAACGGAAAAATACTTATATATTTTTTTATATAATGTATTTAAGAAATAAAGGATGCTACAAGCTTATTACAGGAATTTTTTAAATATCATTAATATTCCTGATTATACTTTTTAGAACAACTTTCTTTATATCAGAAAAGCTAGTTGCAGAATGTATGTAGAACTCTAATATTATAAAGATTTAAAAGAGAAATCTTGCTTATTTGAAGTAAATGAACAAACTTATAATTTATAGAAATATAAAATACCATGATTAAAAACTACTATATTTTATTAATTAAATTAACATTAAATATGCACTTATAAAGACCTAGTTTTAAATTTGCCAAACTCTTCTTTTAACAGACTTGATTCTTTCAATATAAAAACAAGAAGTCTTTCAAAAGAGGTTAACATTTGTTTTAAAATATATACACTAACCCAAGAAATACAGTAAACACATTTTGTATTCTTTAAACAAGAATCTAATGGATTTTATTGTGTGATTTATCTTATTTTTTGACAATTTACAATGTTTTTCGTGTAAAAGGAACTTGATATAAACGAAGTAAACATCGGCTAAGACCATTATAACCAACTCTTCACTACATTAACTTTACTGATTATAAAACCTACATTTAAATGAAGGAAGTATTTCATGTTGAATCAGTTTGAAAATTGTAAAATTTTACTTATTTAAATTAATTGAAAGTGAGAACAATTTTCTATACACAAGGGCTAAGAAAGACCTATAGTTTAAAGTAGATTACAAACCGTGGACTAACTTCTCAGCTCAGAGAAGAAATAAAA
The DNA here is from genome assembly GCA_030067965.1 of Latrodectus elegans. Classification (NCBI taxonomy): domain Eukaryota; kingdom Metazoa; phylum Arthropoda; class Arachnida; order Araneae; family Theridiidae; genus Latrodectus; species Latrodectus elegans. Next base: position 57,337,546 of record CM057817.1, read on the forward strand.
ACAGTTAAACCAAAAGAAAATGCATAAGCCATTAGACAAACAAACTCCAAGTTAAAAAATTTCTACAAAATAAAGAATAAAACAAATTTCTGTTTTACATTTACAAAATGTAAATATTATATACTCATAATATGCATAGATAAATGATCAGACATAGGTTAAATATTTAGCTAGTTTACTAATCTGAGAAAATTATAACTCTGGAGAAAACAGTTTACTCCAATCTAGGTTTCAAAGCTATTATAATTTTACAGAATAATTTTTGAAATTTAAGTTTATAACTTACAAAAATCATAGTAAATATTTTAGTCAAATAACTATATGCCAGTATAGAGATTTTATATAAAAAGAAACTTTTGGGACATGGTTGAGATTGTCATATTGATAATTTAATAACATTTCAGTGGGACTAAGAATGATTTATTTACCTATTCAGATAAATAGCAATCAATTTAAAGAACAAAGGAAAATAGAGATTTCCTTATAAAATATACAGTGAAAATTCATTAAAGCAAAATGATCCTTAAATATTCATTAAAGCAAAATGATCCTTAAATATTCATTAAAGCAAAATGATCCTTAAATATTCATTAAAGCAAAATGATCCTTAAATATTCATTAAAGCAAAATGATCCTAAAATTTTTTAGATTTTATTACATTTGTACTGTAAATTGTGTGTGTTTTAATAATCCAAAAAATATATTCAATTGTTACTTTTGATAGACAAAACTCATACATTAAGACTAAAACTAAAATGAAAATATAATTTATGGAGATAAATTGTAGCTCAGATTGTTTATTTCTATATTTAAAAATCCAGACTTAATTTTGATTTTGTTAAGTTTATATATAGAGTTGTTATTCAAACAACCTAGATTTCCAATATTATATTATTTCTGATGAGCTTAGACAATTTCCCAGTTCTTCTAAATATTAGTTGATTTCTTATTTTAGTTCTTTCCTTAGTAGTTAAAAATTTTTTTAGAACAAATATTGTTCTAAAGATCTTATGAACAAATATTCCTCAAAGTTAGTCATTTCTAATTATTTTTCTGATTTTTATGTGTTTTGTAACTATATTCTATGCTTTTCTTAAACGAAATTTTTATATAAGTTAGAAAAATTATAAACATTTATCACAATTCAGTTCTTAAAGCCATTTTTCACTTAACGGAAGTAAAGTGAACTTGATTTTTTCTTATTATACAAAAACTTATATCAATAATTAAATTAGGTATTAACAGCTATTTTAGAACGTAGTACCTAAAAAATTACAAAATTTGTTAAATTTCTGACAAACAGAATTGTACAACCATATTAGCTGGAAAAAACTATTTGGAAACTAAACAAAATTAAAAGAAAATTCTACATTTATGATTTTTTTTTCATTTTTTTTTTATTAGAGAATCTTTTAGTTCCAATGTTATCAAACAATTTCAAACTATTCTAACCTACTGACAAGGAAAAAGCCACCTTTAACAGATTTAAAACTTTAAAGATAAGAATTTTACAAGAAAGCTTCTAAAAACCTATTTTGAAATAGCAAGTTCTTATAAATGAAATAAGTATTTTCAGAATGAAACTGATTTATATTTACATAAACAGGAAAAAAAAAAAAAAAAAAAAACAGGTAAAAAATTAGAATAGAAAAGAAGGAGGGAGGGGAATTAGAATATTCAACAATCTAGAATTAAGTCAATTTTTAGAGTGAAAGACATTCAATGATTAATTTCTGGATATTAAGATTAGTATTCATATCAAGGAAGAAATGCAGTTTATTGTTTGGTATGTTTCTCAATGGTCATTACATGAAGGCAAGGACTAATTAGACTGTCTACAGTTTAAATTGGTTTATAAACTACGAACATTCAAGCCAAAGATGCGCTCAGGAACCAAATTGCTAAGCCAAAGTGATAAACATTCATTTGCCAGGTCATCCTATTAGCTTTTTAAAAAGGAGTCCAAGAGCAGACAATGGAATTGCCAGCCTTCTAGAAATTGAATATACAGTATTTGACATAAAAACAAATTATTCCAGAACATTATATAAATAAGTATATAAACACAGAGTAATGACTTTTGAAAGAAAACTTATATAGTTTAAAATAAGAACTTACAGGAAATAAACTATTAATCAGTTGGTTATAATACAAGTTATATATTAGTCAAATTATTTAAAATATAAAGAGAAGTGATATATAATGTAAGAAGTGCAATAGGATAATTAAGATTACTTTTCGTAATTGGTTTGGTCAATCAAAATATAATCAAAAGACCACACATGAAGTAACAAACCATTGATTTACTCGTACGAATATATTCTAACCTTCAAGAACGGTTAGTCATGAACGTTAGAAAAGTTTAAAAAACATTCCATGGAAAACATGAAAGTTAATACCCATTACTGAGTAATAACAGCAAATTTTATTTATTTATCATTATTATTTATTTTTTTTTTACAATGTTCTGTATTTAAAAAGTTCTAAATTACTTAGAAGTATATTAATCACTGAACTATCAACAACTGATACAAGAAAGCTCTTAAAAAATTTAAAAAATTAGTTTTCAAATGACTTTAATCATATGTAAGAAAGATGGCACATCATGTTTCTGTGATTGGCATTTTGCAATTGATAACATTTTAAATTAACTTGTGTTCACCCATTAATCTTTACAATAAATATATAAAGTACTTTAAGTTGATTAACACATTTTAAAATTTCTAAAAATTTAAGTTATTTGCTTTTTATTGTAATAACTCATTTAATTAGTGAAAGTCAGGTTTCAGCAATTTTATTAATTCAAAGTGTTAAATGAAGATTTTTAAAACTAACCTGCAATATTAAGAGGTTCAAGAAAATCAATCAAGAGCATAACATATTCAAAAAATTTCAATGGAAATATGTTACAAGAATGATATTGCTTGTACAAACTTTACCAAAAATATCACTCCACCCTTAATACACAATAAGAATCGTTTATATATATATATATACACATATATAAGGTAGGATCAAAATGAAGTTAAGGAAAATTGTATTAGATTATTTCTAAACTTAATTGAATTTTCTGCACGAAGATGTTGGCTCCGTCAAGAATTACACCAACAAAATTTGTAGATGCAAAGTCAGTGTAGAATCTCCAATATTTAATTTACACAACATATTTTATTTTTCAATTCAATTTAACAAATTTAAAATTTGGCCAAACTGTACGAATATTTTCGTTCGCATTAGGATCACACCCAATTAAAACGTTTTTAAATTCATATTATATTTAAGTTATTTAGAAGTTAAAATATACTACATAATTTAATATCTTATAATTACTAAAATATTTATAATAAAAAACTATTGAGAGAGAACTTTAAGAACTATAGGAAAAAAAAATAACTGAATTTAAAATAAATATGAACTGCTTTGTATTTAATACATACTTAGACGAAACTCTAGTTCCATCAAGACCAACTGTAAAATTTGTAGAAGTCATTGTTGCAAGAGAAACGTCAAGGAAGAACACACCCGGTAAATATTTTCCAAATCACAAGTTTTACACTATGACCAACTGAAATCACGGTATGACGAATTTAACCGCTCCTTATGACAAGCATTTACATCAACTCAACCGCGAAACTCTAATATTCAAAATTCGATTATAGAGTAGCGCCATCTAGCAATATCATTCCACATAATCTCTGTGCTCCATTGTCACCTTTTTTGTAACTAAATTTAAATCTCAATGGAAAGGCATGAATGTTGATTTAATATTTAATTTAGTTTATAAATTTTAAGATTTTCCAAAATGAACTGTGGGTTATTTATTTGTAATGTGCAAAAAGATTGAAAGAAAACTATTTGAAAGCTCGAAGTAAAACTGTATTAAATCAGTTTTATCATCTCAGACCATGTTCTTTAAGGCCCTCGAAATGAAAAAGTTCTTTCACAGTAAGTAAATTGTAACCAGATAATTTAGATAAAGCTAACAGGGGTGTCTTTGTAAATGAAGTAACAATATTAACGTTACATATACTAATTTGTAACATTTTTATTTTTCTAAAAGTGTCACATTAGGGCTAGAAAAACCAGAAGGACTAAGTGAAATGCTCAGCAAAACTGGTACTGGAAATTCCCATAGATAATACAGTCAGGCATCTAGCAAGAAAATGTTGCCCGGAGATTTTGAAGACTTATTTTGTATTTAATTTAAAAGATTTTTAATCAGATAAAAAATGATGTATATGCCACCTAAATACTGAGTAATTTTACATATTATTCATTAAGTATTCAAAAATAAATTTCAATGTTTCAAATAAAAACAAATGGAAGAATTAATGAAAATTCATTCATTTATTATTTCTCAGCAGATTTGATTCAATTTGAAGATTTAATTTAAATTATTAAATTCAAATTGCTTTAATTTTCTGAGGCTTTATCCTTTGTTTTATTGGGTTTTAAATTCGGACAAAATAGCTTCGATTCTGTTCAAGTATTAAATAATATAAACATTCTCAATGACAAAAAAGTCAAATTGCTTTTCCGTTTTCAAATAGGAAAAAGAATATTGTCTAAGTTCATTCGCTTATCAATAACTCTTTTTTTTTTTTACAAAATGTTTTGACATGAAATTTAAGAAAATTTCTACCCTTTATCTAATAGTTTCTATCAATGATTTTATATAAATATTAAGTCCACCAGCAGAAATTCAAATAATCCATTTGGACTGACCACACATCTCAGCATTATTTTAATATATTTACAGCCAAATAGTTTTTAATTTTATAAGCAATATAACATACTACATTGACTTTAAATTTTGTTTAAATAAAGAAATATTACCATCTTATTCGTAAGAGATGAGATTGGAAGAGAATTGAAAATATAAACATTCTCAAGAAACAGTAAAGAATCTTTTATTAACATAATTCAAGATTTCGATTATCATCATCTTGTGAATCAAACGAAAGAATAATTTCTTTATGTCCTTTTATATTAAATACAAAGTCTAGCATTTCATTTGTTAAAATATTGTTCTATTTTATTATGACTTTACTGTGGGAGATAAACTTAGCAATTTGTTCACAAGTAATATTTTTCAAATGGATTATAAAAGAAGGATGATCGCTAAATCTACCGAGATTTCTAGTATGGTTACAGAGATTTTTGAGCACGTCTTGTAAAAATCTGTTTGCTAAAATAGGAGTTATATTTAAGTTTATCAAATATTCATATTATCAATTTAGTCAATGTGAATCAATCAAGAGAATACTAATAGCAGTTCTTTCTGAATGGGAAAACTGATTCTTTTCCAACTACACGTAATTTGGAAATTTCAGCTTTTTTTAAATTAAAATTTTCTTAAGACACTGAATGATAAGACACGTTTGAAATGCAAAATAATTTAGCATTTCAAAAGAAGCTTTTGAAGATTTGTTACTGGGGTAGGACCAAGGAAAAAGTAAAAATTTTTTTTCAATTTGCAATGAAAGTAGGAAATAATAGGCGGTTTCTATAGTGAAATTAAGTCTTTAAATAAAATTAAAGAACAAAAAATCATATTTCACCTATCAAAATGTTTTAAAATAGCTTGAATTTATACGCATATCATTTTCAAATTTTCCGTTGAAATTTCATCATTCATAATTTGACAACTTTTCTTTTTCATCAGTAAGGAAGTAACTTTCCGAACTCCAAACATACAACTAAATTTGGAACATCACATTTACAATAGCATAATTATTTCAATTTTTGAAGGTTATAATCTCATCACGATATATTTTGAAAACAACAAATGTCTGTTTAATTCTTTTCATTTTTCTTAGTTTTTACGCGCATAAATAAATCATTCCTTACTATCTTTTTCAGTTTAATATTCTCTTTTTGAAGTAACTATATCTTCGGTTTTATATTTCTTTTAAAAGCTATTTTTATATTTGATTTCATGTGTTTAATGAGTTTCGCTGTTGAATTGAAATTTCTCTTTTGTTCAATTTTTAAGGAACTTTATGCTGTTTTATGTAAATAAAGAGATATTTTTTCAATTTTCCAAGATGTTTATTGCATTTTAGACATGGAATTTCATTATATTAATTTACATTTCATTAACTCATAAATTATTTTTAATATTTTTGATATTTTCATTTACATTTGTCCCTGTTACTTTGGTGAATATAAAATATGTCTAAAGTCGATAAAGTTATATTGTATCGAATATTATAACGTAACTATGTCAAACACAAGAGAAAGAGAGAGAGAGAGAAAGAAGAAAATATATAAATGCGATATTAGCAAGTTGATATCCAGTTAAACTCTTCTTCCTCTGGGTTTAAGACGGCATGCGAAATTTCTGAAATAATGAGCCATGTTTTCTGTTTTCTTTTGCACTGGTATAACGAAAATGGATTATAATTAACTGAAATGTATTCCAAATATTTTCAGTAGAATATTATCAATTACTTATATAACCGACCAAAAGATAAAAAAAACTATGTTTCCATAGTTGACATTTTTTAAAGCGTTTATTTTTATTTATTTATTTATTTTTTAAGAAAAATTTATATAATTCTTATGGCAGGAATAATTTAACCATCTATCCGTAATTCATGTCATAGAAATTTCAAATTGCTTAAGTTGGTATAAAGTAAATTAAGATTGAACTTAAGCTAATACTCAATATACTTCAATTAAAGTCGACTAAAATCAATATTGCTTTTTCTTAGCCTTTTTTTTTTTGCTACCTAATTTATCTAAATGGCTTACAGGATATCAGTTCTTTTTCCAAGCTTTTCCAGAAGTTCTTTTCTTATAACCAGTTTGTTCTAAGAATTTGCAGTTTCAAACTTACCTATCTCTATAGTGTCGCAATATTTCACTGATAATTTCGAATCTTCTGAAGAATCTCTCACTCACAATATTCTTTTTATTAGTCTTAAGACAGGGGTTTATGCATTAAGTACATATCGAAAAATGTAATTTAGGTGAAATATTTGCCTTTAAAATGAAAATCAAAAAAATTTATCTTTATTGAAAATAAAAGTGTTCTTAGATTTAAGATGATCTCAAAAACAGCAATAATACTGCAAATTTGATTTTGTATTTAAATCCATCTATTTCCTTTTAAGCATTTAGATTCGACATGAAATATTTACAAAACATCAATATTTTTTAAATTGCTTTATTATTTTATTTATATTTTTTTAATTAGACTGCTGGTTTCCAATTATGATCATAACAAGTCTCTAACATAAGTTATTGAGTTCAACTTTCTTTGGCTCTCACATGTGAATGAAAGTTGGACGAATTGATATCAATATGTATTGGCAACAGGCTAACAATATTTTCTTTACTGACGACACACTACTAATATCTGCTACCTCTACTAATCTTCGTTGCCCTTATGAAATCATATTAAGCCAAGTCATTTGTCCTTGACTCTCTGTTATGTACTAATAAGATAGTAATGGTGTTTCTTCTGACTCTGCTCACTAAGCTCTTTTAAACTTCTGGATCCCCTTAGTCCTGTTAGTGGCCTCACCATGGCAAGGGGGTGTTCCTGGGAGGAGTGGGCGAAGTACATCGGGAGTTTTTACTCCTGGTAGGGTCACCCAAAGCGTGAAGGTCCCTCCATAATTCCCAGCTAACACTAACAGGCATGGAGCCAAGACAGTCTTCTTCCTCACGGTGCTCTAGTCTTCGGACTACAGAAGCTGCACTTTTTCTCCCTATGAATCAGTTCAAAATAAATCACCGAACTGGCAGCGGAATTTTCATCTAGACTCCTCATGACAAACTCTCTCTTAGTCAACGTAATCCCGACTTCTGTTCGGTCTTTTGTAGCGAACTAATAGCCATCAACATCGGATTGGAATCTATCATGAGGGAAACTAATTATAGTGATGTCTGGATATTAACTGATAGCTGTAGTTCAATTCAACGTCTACAAAACTGGACCTGCTTGGGAGACCAAACAAGCCTTTGTATTCTACACAAGCTTAAAGTTGTCTCCCTTCGGCATAATATCTATTTTCAATGGATCCCGTCTCACGTGGATATTGAAGGCAATGAAATATCAGACACTTTAGTAAAGGAGGGCTCAGGTCATACTGCTCCTTCTTCTTCCGCTTTTATCTACCTAGAACTCTTTTCCCTGAGAAAAGCACAGATTAAAATAGATTGGCAAATACCTTTGGCTCACTACTTCTACATGGGTAGAAAGACGGGACTTTCTCTGGCTCTTTCCTGTGATGGGAAATTAAGCACTTGCCTTGCGCGTCTCGCCTCTGGCCACCTGAAATACTTCACTTTTGTAGCGGGTAACAAGACCTTCCCTTTCTGTCCTAAATGTCATGGACACCAAGCTTCTCTTGAGCATATCCTGAATTGTATGAATATACTATGGGACGAAATTTACACTTCTACCCTCCTTGTCATCGATTTCCTTGAAGTAAATTGTGTTCAGATTTTCCAGCTTATTAATTTTTATCAAGCTTATCTCTCTCTATATCTATCTATCTATCTATCTATCTATATCTATCTATTTATCTATATCTATCTATCTATCTATCTATCTATCTATCTATCTATATATATATATATATATACAGAGATAGAGAGAGAGAGATTTTTCTTTCTAATCTCTTTTACTAGGGCTGCCCCGTCTACTAGGGCTTTCAACTTTCAGCGCAAAAAAGATCAGAAGTGAGGGCACCTTTATATGATGGGGCATCTAATATGAGTGCTATAGTGACCCCGAAGTGGGTCCTATTAATTTAGGAGCAAAGTCTAGTAGAAGACTCTTAGACTTAGTCGGCCTCCTCAAAGGTATCATTTAGCACGGAAGACATTGCAACCACAACCTGTTCAACATGCCCCACCTGTTATTCATGACTACGACAGATCTTCGGTTGTGTGTGTGTGTGTTTATCATTTTTGTAATTAATGTAGCAATAAAGTACAAAATTGTGTTTGTTTCTAATAAATAAAATGATCATTATCAAAAAATAAACAAATAAATAAATTATTCCAATTATATAAGATTAATTTTATTTCATAGCCATTTCCACACTTTATAAGTTATTGAAATGTATGAAACTACAAATAAAAAGCAAATTAAATTTGCGAAATAAAAATAAATTATTAACATACTTTTTTAAATAAAGTGAATTGATGGAAGATAAAATTAGAAATATTATATTAGAAGTAGTTAGATAAATGATCTATTTTGGTTTCAGAATTTATTCAATACAAATTTTATCTAATAAAAAAAAAGATATCTTTTACAATCATTCCGCCATAAAATATTTTATTTATAAATAGCATGAATAATTTTCTAATGAAGCAAATTTAACCCGTTCTATTAAAGGAAAAAAATATGAAAATATTTATCACTGTTGGTGTTATTGTAGTTGCTTAAGGCTCTTTGTGACAAGCCAAGCTCGCTAGCTGATGGCTATGCGAAATTAAGTCAAATGGATGCGTCTTTCATTTAATCCGAGCACCACGAAGATGAAAGTACGTCTTTGCTCAAAGATTCCTCAGATAGATAGCACCACCAGAGGATCTATTCCTTTAATTTTGACTTTTAACTGGAGGGAAAGGAAATTTTCTCTAGATCATTTCACCATGGCAACTGTTCAACGACTACCACAGGACTTTCGATTCCACATATTTTGAATCGATGGAGTGGCCGGAAATATGTGTCGAAGAGTGACCTTAGAAGATGGATCTGGAGTTTATTGGAGGTCAGATGCTGGGGGAAAGCTTTAAAATTAATTATAATTATCATGTTACTTTAAACATTAAATTCGGTAAAAATTGCATTATTACGCTAACTATTCAGTAATATTTTAGTCTATGATTTTGATTAATAATGACAATTCTATATTTCTTGGTGTAAAAGTAGCTTTGAAGTAAAATAAGAAGAGAAACATTACTGCGTGATACTTAATTTTTTTTGCAATAACAGTATTCTGAGGCAAGTAGGATGAAAAATTAAATCTGATACTGTGTTAGGGAGAATATTAAGGATTAAATGGCCTAGAAACGAAACGCATTCACACTGATTACACAACAAATACACTGTAAAATATTGTACATTTCTGAATTTTTAATTTTTTTCCCGAAGATTTCTTTAATTAATGGTTACGCCAGAATTTTTCTTAGGTGGATTGTCGACTTGCTTTCCAAAGATATGCCTAAAGAAAAGTTCTTAAGAAATTAACATAAAAGGAATTAAAATTTGACTTGGTTATTTGAAAACTTCCAATGAATCTTTCGTCTGGGATCGATGACAAAAGTATCTCCCCCTGTAAATAATCATGCTCTAATGTCTCATAAAAGCTCTGAAGGTTGTTTTCGCATTCATTATAACTTTCATCCGCAATTCAACAAAATTTCAAGGGCTCATTATAGCTATCAGGATCTGGGAACAATTTGTGTTTAAAAGGTAAAACAAATAAATAAATCTATTCAGCTTATTATTTTTTTTGTCAATTTTGATCAATTAAAATGATTTTAATGTAAATTGAAAATAGTTATTGTTTTGTTTTCTTTTTCTAAAATATTTTTGAATTATTACATTCCATGCTTTTATTGTGACATAATAGCAGTTTACTATTATTATTATAAATCCGAAACACAAGTCATGGAACTCTTTAATTTTAAGATTTCCTAGTTTTAGGGCAGATTGAAGAACATTATAAACTAAAAATGTTATAAAATCTAAGAAAAATAAATCGCCCCTAGTCAATTACTGTGCTTAAACATGATCTTTCTATTATTGTATTTTCATTTCTAGATGTCCTTGATAGAACCGAGAAGTTGTTTGCTAAGAAATGTATGTAAATATTTGAATTTATTTAAGAATAGTGAATCGAATCAATTTATTTAGACGACAATAACATTTTAGAAGTTGCTACGAAAAAGTGTCAGATAGACCAGATTAAATGTTAAAACCATTTGATTTTGATCAATTATTATATAACACTGAACAACCGTGCAAATATTTCTCTTCTGTTCACTGGTAATAGAATGCATCCGCATCATCAAAGGAATTAAATTTTAAGATTATGCGATTTCGTGGCTAAAGTGTCGAAGAGTGTTTTATCCACTCCAAGTTAAAGCGCTTGTCATTAACATTATGTCTACAAACCCATTATAAGAATCCCGGAAAAATTATTTGAATTATATACTGTACGATGCCAAAATGGGGCATCTAAATTTTAATAATTTTTTTGAACTCAATTTACAACGCTAAATTAATAAAATGGGATATAATTTAAAAATTTATAATACATTTCAATAAATCATTTTAGTAGTTTGAAACAGAAATAAATAAACGCTAAAATGTGAAATCATACAAATGTAAGAAAGTTCACTGGAACATATTGTATTAATATTTTCAAGCGATATTTTATAGATAGCAAAACAATATTTTATAAATTAAGATGCTCGATTCATAACAGGATAATTTATCGCTTGCAAAAATTGGAATTTTTTTATTTCTTTTTGTTAATAACAAAAGCTTTGCAACAATACATGGGACAAAAATTTAAGCAATCGAATTTCACAATTCTTTAAAAAAGTATATTTAACATTGAAGCTTTATATCTTTCTGGAATCCTTAAAGTGAGTTTTTACTGTCATTATGTGTAAAAACTTTCTTTTTAACCATTCATTTCACATAAATTCTTTTAGAGGTCATTTCTCTTAGCTATTTTGTCATAACATGACTTTATAGATTTTTAGCTTGATAATTGAAAAACGATAACTGAGTACTCTTTTATCTTTTTCGTTAAGCAGTTTTTCATGCCAAATGAATATCAAAATCGAACGCAATTATGAATGCGATAAGTTCTGCAATTGTTCTTCTCTTTTGTTGTTAACTTTTTGTTTCCTTTGAAATCCTAATTATCTGGCAACCTTGTTAGGGATAAATTTTTAGATTGATTTGGTCACTTGACTTATATAATAGCTGAATGTTTCTGTAAGAGACTCAATAAATACATTAAAATGTGCTAATATATTTTGAAAGTATTAAAAATACTCTAAAGCAGTATTATATACAGAATCAGAGTGATAATATCTATTTTAAGATCAAATAATAGGAACAGGAGCTGCTTCAACAAACAGGAACAACTTTTTTTTTATTTTATTTAAATTTTCATAAGAGATAGCTTAAGGCGAAAAGCTTATATAAAATAATTTTGATACATAAATATGTAGTACAAAAGAGACAATTAGTATATAAATAAAAATTATTATGAATTGTTTTACATAAAATTTTTATGAAAGTAGAGAAATAGAAAGCGAAAAAATTTCATTACTTTATGTATCGTAAGCTATTTTTTACGCCTATTCATAAATTTAGTATTTAATTGTTTTATATGTTGTAATGAAATAAATTTAACAACAGAAACTCATATTACAATTTATTTTTACCATACTTTTGATTTCTCACTTTTAATACTATTATACATCCATGCTTTTTAATAATTTAGATAAATATCTTATTACTTTTTTAACAAATGTAAATTTAAGTGACAAATTGGAGGAGATTTTATAAATCTCAGGAAACTTTACGATCTTTATCACTTAGTCAGTATAACCCATTAGTTTTCTTTAAAAATAATTGTTTATATAATTAAAACGTTCTTTAACAAAACTTTGCAGCATTAATTTTGTAAGTGAAAGAAAAATAGAGAAAGGGTAATGAAACCTTACACTTCCTAGGTGATTTAATGTACTGCTACTGTCTTGATGAAAAAATCTTCATGAGTTGAAAGCGATCCTTCACTATCAGTCATGATTGATGATGATGAATACAGACGGATTTGTAACTTACTTCTTCGCTAAACAAAATTCCATTGTTGGATGAATGTTTCTGGGAAATTTCACATTACTCTGACGAGTGGCTTTTATTTTAACTGTTTTGTATAAGCCTATTCTAAATACTATGAAAATGTAACTATATATCATGTATATTTTCTTAACCGTCAAACCTAGTTGTTGATCTATTAAAAATGTTTCCTGTAAGGAAATTATTAAATTAGAAAATATGTAGTTAGAAGAGTACAAAATATAGTATGTTCTAAAAACATTTATATTTTATTATTTAACTAAAGATAAACCCATATTTGAAAATTTTGGTATGATATTCCTATGGACAATTTCAAATTTGGTTTATATTCAAAATTAAAATTTCGCATTAAAATATAAAAATTTTAGATGACATAAATATCACCGTATATTTTTCACACTGGTCATGTTATTTATCTAGAAATTTCAAAGTGTAGTTAATTTATTCTACTTAATTGTTAAAAAATTGTATTAGTTGTTTTTTCAAGTCTTTATATATTATGAGTAAATTTAAAATTAGATGGAAGAGGAGTGCTGTCAAATACTTCACTCCCCCCATGTTCCATATATTTCTTTGAACATAAGATCTAGACTCTATGTAGCCAAGGTAGCTATTGGGAGCCGATTTGTGTTCGGCTAATTAATTTTAAACACTTTTAGCACGATGTATAGTTGCATTATCATCCATGAAGTATCTGTTGCCATCAGAGTAGAAATACAAACTTGTAGGTGCATTTGATCTGCCAGTATTTCTAAATATCTCATAACTATTTGTTTTCTCTCGAGGAATACTTGGGCACTACTTCCAAGCCATCAGATCATGTTCCATATCCTGATATTCTAGCAAGACTCTTGAGCAGGACGAGTCAAGTAAGATGAATTCATCATTGTGTGAGGTTATCGTTGAATTCGTTGCCTTCCACCAGTGCCAAATAAGAAGTAGTATGATTCATCCGAACATTTTACTTATTTCCAATTCTCAGACGTCCAGTGTCTCCTTTCCAGACATCAATGGAAGAGGATTTTAGCATTTCGGTCAGAAAAAGAGTGGTTTTCTCACAGGAATACGACAATGTATTTCTACCATCTCTGAACATGGTTTGAGCTGAAATCTGTTTAGAAGAACCTCCATTGACTACCTTTGCAATTTGAAGAATAGTAAAGACCCCGTTCTGCCTTACAATTAATTCGTCGGGGATAGCACCGATCACTTTCTTGTAAAACTTCAACAGCATTTGAGTTTTTTTAGACAAAAACTGAAGTTTTGATTCTAATTTATGAAAACCTTTGAAATGAATGTTTTTGAGCACCCAATGAAATTTACTCCTTGAAATTAAAGCTTCCATTAAGCACGCATCAATAATAAGCCTTTTTTGTAAAGATAAAAGATCATTTTACTTCATTCATCGTGAAATGCACTTTTACATATTTCTCATACAATCATACTAATGACTTGTTACTCATGTCGCTATAAACTTTCATACATCATCCCCAAAAAAACATTTAAGTGAAAGTCTCAAAGGTTTCTAATTCATTGGCCAGTATATATGTCAAGCCCTAGTTTGGTCAAGCCTAGGTTTCATTTGTAAAACCTAACCTTTACCAACGTGATTTGTGAAAGTTTGAAGAATAATTTTATTTTGGAGTTTTACCAAGTTTTTGAGCTAAAAGTTAGGAATTACGAATGCCTTCCCATAAATGCCAGGAACGAGGCATTACTTATTATAGGATTTTCCCTTCGCAAATATATTGCATATAGTGTGTTTCGAAAAGGAGGAAATATAATTGCATTTTTTTAAATTGATGATGTAAATTGGGACAATGATCAAAATAAGGTATCATGTAAGATTGTATCCATGGAACTGTTTTAAAATTATTTTTCAAAGATTTAAAAAAATAAAAGATGCAATATTTAGGCCATTTCACAAATGAAATCCTTGTGAAAAAGTTAAATAAATGCACAATTCTCTCGATATCTACTGAAAAGATTTCAATAATTTTGAAAATAGTTTTGTCAATAATAAAAAATTTAATTGATGATTCTGAAAACAGTAAAATTTATGAAAATTAGAAAAATAAGAAACACTTTTTTTGAACCTACTTCTACGACTTAAAACACATTCTTTGTAAAATGCAAACTAATTTTTTGTGTACAATGATTTTAATTTACCAAGCCTTCTGAAAGCAACTCTCGGTCAAAAAAGTTAAATAAAACCTGATATTGTCAAATAGAAAATGAACCCAAATAACCTTTATTATAATTATTAAAGATGACTAGTTTTACGTTGGTAAATTAAAAACCTTGCATACAAAAAAAAATAATAATCCAGTCTTCTGCAAAGAAAAAAAAATTTTTTTTTAAACATTGAAGAAGTTGTCACAGAAGAAATAAGTGTACATGAAGTAGTAAAATGAAATTTTTTTAATCGGAAGACATATTCTAAAAATGCAACAATTGCGAAGATGTGATTATTGAAACTGTTGTTGACAGCACGGAGGATCTCATTGTGCATCTTATTGAAGTGTCCTGGAAATCCATGATATGCCTTCCAAGATATCAAGTACTAACTTCCCTGCAGCGAAGATATGAAGTAAGAATCACATCTAGGGGCCATCAATTTGAACATCTCTTTTGACGCAAAATTATACTTCACTTTTGGTACTTTCGTTTAAGTGTTTATAAGCAATGAGTAGTGAAAACGTTTTTTCCTATTTTGTGTTAACACTTTTATTTAGTGTTACACACACACACACACACACACACACACACACACACACACACACACACACACACACACACATGTTTATTCCACGAAGTTCCTCTTTCTCTTTATTTGGGTCATCTGTCACTCTGTAACTGCTTCTAGAAACGCATGCTAGATAAAGCTTCATTCGATACTTCACGAGAGGAACATCTGCAACTTTTTAACTCATATACCACGCAGAAACGTTTCAACTTGGCACATTCTGGGTATATTCTGCATCTCTTGTAAGGTTATAAACTTTTTGGTAGAACACCCTGCATGATTTGATTTTCATAAATATGCCCGGCATAAATATGAGCGTAATTTGAGCTTATGTTATAACTGTTGACAGGAAAGCTACTCCATAAAATTTTTATATATAAATATGGTAGAAATATAAATAAGTCTTTATAATTCTGAATAATATCATTCGCTGACATTGAAATAATTTTCTGCTTATTAAAACGAATTAATGTATTTATAAAAGTTAAATTGCATCACAAAATATATTCAATATATATATGATATTTTTTAATTATATGATATATGTCATATAATTTTTATAAATATTATATAAATTATTATATAGTTATATAGCACAGGTTAAATATCTTAGGAAAGGGAGATAGTTTTTATTTGTATATAGGATATATATATATATATATATATATATATATATATATATAATTTTAATAGTATTAATTTATTTGATAATTTTGTAAATGAATTTTAATTTGAAGACATGTTTATATGATATATTTTATTTAATAGTTTAATTAAATTTCCCACATAAAATATGCATTACATTCTGAGTAGCTTTATTAATATTATTTTAAGTTTTATATATATATATAATATTATTTGATTAAAAATAACTGCATATTTTCATGAATATATATACAATCATTTAATCAAATAATTTTGCTTCTTCAAATTGATGATAGTTTTTTTTTTATATCTAGTGGTTTAACATTAATAGTGTATTTTCTTAAAATTATCGGCATGCATATTTTGACAAAAAAAAAAAAAAAAAAAAAAAAAAAAAAAATTCGTGGCAAATTAATGTTGCAAATATTCTATGACACACACGCAAATAACCCTACAACTACTCTTTTTTCAAAAGTTTCTCTCTTTAAATAAGAATTTAGTCGATATATTTTTATTATTCATTTTCTACAACTTTATCTTGAACCTGAAATATTTTGTTAATCTTTCAAGTTCAATATAAAGTTCGCATTTTATGATTTACTTTATACTGAATTCCATAAATTTTACTATCATTTTAAGCTGTGATTAAAGCTGATAGAATGATAATAAAATTAATCATTTGGGTTTTACAATAAGTTTAAAATCACAAATCGGGAAATGCTTGTTATTATTAAATAAAACTAATTATATTGTGTATTAGTCCCCTAGTTTCATTCAACAAATTTCAGTTGTTATAAATGAAACATTTATCGAAATTTTCTGAACTTCCTTCATTCATATGTAAAATGAGAAATTTACAAGATTTCACAAATATTATTTTTCAAAAGGAAATCTTAAATATATTTATTACTTTGAAACTGTTTGCTTTTTCAATTCAAGACAAAGTTGCAATATTTGAAATCTGTAAAACAAAACCTTATACTGAATAATTCCTCACTTATCTATGTATGCACTATTTTGAAAATAACTGGCATTATTCTAAGTAAATGAGAATACGTATTTTACTCTTCGAAAATTTTGTTTGTAATTTTCTGATTAGATTACATATCAGAAACTTTGGAATATATTGTCATTTAAGTTCAATACTTCTTGTGGTCAAGTTGTAACAGAATAACAAATTATTGTAAATTGGACCACATGTTAATAATTTTTCATCATATTCCAAGTAATACTATTGTTTCAGTTTTCTCGTCAAATTAATACACAGAACATAGAGTACGAATATTTGATTATTGGTAAATATGAAAATTGTGGTAAATATCGAAGACAATTAAGGTGTGATTTTTATAAGGAGTAAATTGTATAAAAAGTAATTTTATTTTTTTTTTGTAATTTAACAAAAAAATTCTCATTTTTGTTTTTATGGTCCCTCTGAGATATGACCCAGGATTTGTTTCCTCAAGTAAAAAACTGTTCCTGTCTGTACTTATAGCAGATAAACTTTGGTAACGTATGTAAACAGCATAGATTTCTCTCATATGTTAAGTATGCATCTAAAATGTCACTGTTCTTATTCCAGATAAACTTTGGTAAAGTATGCGAACAGCATAGATTTCAAACGTTAAATATGCATCTAAAATGTCACAACTTATTCCAGATAAACTTTGATTGGTTGGTTGGTTGGGTTTTCTGAGACGCAAGGTCCAGATAAGGACAAGCTGCGCCAGATAAACTTTGATAATGTATATGAACAGCATATATTTCATACTTTATGTATCTTCTGAAATGTCTTTTTTTTTTTTTTTTTACAACGAGACGAATGTCAGAAGATATTTCATATCGTGATGGCAGCTTTAAATGTTTATTTCATCTTTATCGAATCGTTTTACCTTTATCGATTATTAACATCGAGTTATTTTTATAATCTTACCGTAAATGATAAGACTATGAAGACATAATATTAATTTGATAGTCGTTTCAATAATTCCCTCAAATAAAAACATTACCTTTTTTCTGAATAAACGTAATGACGTTACATTCAATTACAGTTACAAAATAATAGCGTGAATCAACTACAAACTTTTAACTTCAAAATGTTTCGATGTAATGCTGAGCTTGCAGCATCATGATCAGAGCACTCAGTTCTACATTCTAACAATTAGAGGATCCGAGTCCCACCTCAAATGAAAATGCTTATAATAAATCTGTGAATCCATTTTTATCCTTAAATTTTCTGATCAAATTCGAGGGCAAAAAACGACTGAAAAGCGACACAAACCAAACCCAAGTTCCAAACTGAACCTCAGATACTGTAAGTCAAGTTAAGTGGCGTATTGGAATATCTAAAAAATACAAGTTTTTCAAAATCCTTTCTTTTTTTCAGAAAAATTTTATTCACAGAGGTTTTTCATACTTGTAAATGGCTGAATTACCATATCTCGTTAGAGGAAACTGGAAATTACCAACCATTCATTTTTATGGCTGGGTCTATATAAACAGAAATTCAATCTATTTTTCTGTTTTTTAAAAAAGAGGGGAAATTACAATCTTTATTTTTCTTTCAAAAGAGCGTAGTCTTAGAATGTCTGCCTAAACTATTCTAAAGAGATAAGAAAACCTTCAGAACAATATGACGGTTGCTATAGAAACGGGAGAATTATTTTCATATTAGATACGGTAGATAACAATAGCTGATAGTTTCAGAGAAAAATTGATCTGTGGTTACTTTTTCCGCCAGAAATTTGTTCTACAATTTGATATAAGAAAAGTCTATGCTCATGTTTCGCGTTATAAGTTTATTAAATTTTATAATTATATATATATATATATATATATATATATATATATATATATATATATATATATATTCATTGTTTTTCAAGGTATGTATATGGTATATATAGTGTTTTTATATACTAGAAAGAGTAAAAGAAAATTCACACAATAATATTTGTTTCTTTTTTAAGCATTCGCTCTGATAAAGATTATAAAACTGTTAAATAAATTATAGTTATATAATTAACTCTTTTTCTGTCATGTTTTGAACTTTTCTTTAAAAATCTTTAAAAGTAACATAGAGATTTAAATTTTAAGCATTAAAATCATATACTAAATTAATTTCTTACATTTACAAATAAAGGTAAGCCAACTGAAAAAAAGTTCATTGTAATTGCTAAAATTGAATTCATTGGAGAATTTTATGATAAAATTGAAATTTGAATATAATAATATAGTTTCAACTTTAGCATAAAATTCTCCAATGAATAGTTTTGAGCTTGTTTCATTGCATTACAGTTCAACAAGCCTAGAGAGATCTT
Organism: Latrodectus elegans; assembly: GCA_030067965.1. Classification (NCBI taxonomy): domain Eukaryota; kingdom Metazoa; phylum Arthropoda; class Arachnida; order Araneae; family Theridiidae; genus Latrodectus; species Latrodectus elegans. The sequence goes on from CM057817.1 coordinate 57,357,107, forward strand.
TCCCAAGAAGGAACTTGAAAGGTAAGAGGTCTCGGAATAAGTTCAACAGTTCGTGGATTCGATTCCTATGTTAGTAATGCAGGGTACTTAGACTTAATAATAAAAGTGATCATACAGAAACGAACCAGCTATAATTTAGGACTTAAAGTACTTCAAATGCGTGGTAATGAAAATAAGAATTTTACTAGGAAAATCTTGAGCTAATTTTATTATACTTAAAACTCTTTTTACTTGTGTTGATTTTAAAAATAGGAAATCTTGAACAGTTTTCTTATCTAAAAATTTTGATTTAACGAAAAAGGAGGTCTAGAAACATCTAAAAATTAAACTGTTATGGCTATTTCAACATCCACCACATTTTATTATCTTCCAGATGGAGTGTTCATAGATGCATTCACATGTCGCAAAGGAGGAAACTGCAAAACTTCGTAACACACATCCCGAGACATGCTCAAAAAGGAGTTTAGAAAAGTAACACATATTTTTCGTTGTTCAACAATGGCTGAGATATAACTTTTAAACTTCCATTCCAAAAAAATGTGGTCTTATTATTAAGCTACGAAGAGTCAAATTTTGAATAGTTTTACGCGTAGCAAAGGGTATGTCAGTGTCTACTATACTCGCAGAGATGTAAATCTGCGAGTATGGGATTTACTATTTCGCGAAGAGCGCCATCTTTTAACTAGAATTTAGTAAACGTTAAGTTTTTTTTTTTTTTTTTTTTTTTTTTGTGCCAGCGCTTAGGCTGACAATATGGGTTGCGCTGCTCCACTTTTCCATACTGAGCCATATGTGGTGTGGAGTCCGACTGCTTCAGTACACACATGCTATAGGGACTCATTTATAGAGTAGGCAACCATTCACACCTCATTCATACACAGAAAAGGCAAAGGATAGATAGAGAGAGAAAGTACATCCATGTCCAAACCGGAATTCGAACTCAAGACCTCCCTATCCGCAGTCAGGCACTCTGACCACTAGACAGAGTGATCGGCAAGTTTTTTGTTGTTGACGTTAAATTCTTCTTACTTGATACTAAATTTTTCAATAAAGAAAGTATTTTTTCAATAAATATTCTTTAAATGTTATAAGTTTTTCAATAAACCAATCTCCAATGATAGTCACGTACACCTGTTGTTGTTAATTCCAATATTTAATGTATTCTCTTTATCTGTTTAGAGTTAGATGTCCTGCATTTAGTGGTAGTGTACGCAAAACTGCCAAGTATAATATCTACTTCAACAAATGATCGCAAAGAAGTAAACATATAAATGTGGCAATAGTTAGCATCGAACATGCAATCTTTTACTTTAAAGAGTGTTATTTCATTACTAAAACTCAGCGAATTTAACTATTAAAGAGTAATAAAACTATTTTATATTTGTCATATAATGAAATTATTTTAACACTAGGGGAAAAAAAAGTGCGCTGAAAATGACTAAAATTAAAACAGTAAGGTAGTCATACATTGTGCTTCATGGAAAAATAATATTTTCGACTCAAAACATTCAATCTTGGAAATTGTTTTACTAGTTAATTTTTTTTAAACTCATAAAATTTGTATAATAGATTATAAAGAGTGTGCGCGGAGAATAAGAATTGCAAGAGGGATTCATTAAGTTTCTATTTTTTCCTCACCTCGTAAGGGGTGTGAGTTTGATTTCCATCTAGGGTGTGGGTGTTTGTAGTGTTCAAAATTTATTTCAAATTGTAAATCCTGGTATGATTAAGTCTCGCCTGCAAGTAAGGATGATTGACAGGCGAGCAAACCAAAATCCACTATTACAAGAATCATAATCTATAGTAATCTTGGTTTTTTTCAAAACTATTAAATATTAAAAAAAGTATTTATTTATACAGTTTTAAGATGATATAGCTTGTAAAAGTGGCGTGCTTTAGACAGAAGCTACATTAATCAACTGAGAATTTACTGTCATTTATTAAAAAAACATTGGTTCTGTTAATTTTTTCTATCTACATTTTACGCAAGATAATAAAATGTGGTTTCCGATGCATCATATTACCAGCAAGAAAAGTTTAATTTTAGATTTCTTAACTGAAACTTTTCTTTAAAAATAATACTTCTATACATTTATTTTTACATCATCACTTGCGTCAATCATATATTATCTAATTGATACATTAACTAATTATACAGTATCCTTATTTCTTTAGCTTTTCTTATCGACGTTTTGTATACAGTAATTATATCGATATATAGTGATATACAATACCAGAAAAGAAAATTTAATTCTACATTTCTTAAGAATCAGCTCTTTAAAAGGACAGTTCTACATCTCTGTAAACATAAGTGACATCACTCACTTAAGTAAATTAACTGAGGATTTATTTCCTTTATTTTTTCTATATACATTTATCGTAAGGTAATTAAGTGCGTTGTGATACGCTATATCATAAGAAAAGAGCATGTAATACTATATTTCTCAAGAAATATCTTTAAATAAGATATTTCTACTTTTTAAAACATGAATTACACCAATCACATACTTTAATTTAATTGAGTATTTATTTCTTTAAGTTTCTCTTTATATATGTTTTACATAAAGCAATTAAATGCTTTGTGATACTATATTACATATCACTAGATGAAACTATAAAAATCCACATCTCTTACAAAAAAAGCTTTCCTTAATATATATATATATATTAAAGAGTTTTCACATCTGTGATTGAAATATGAAAGGATTCCCCCGTAGCAGAATTTCAATAAAGTTGGGGATAAAATTAATTTCAAAGTATTCATAGAATTGGCTAGAGAGTTGCGCACCAGATAAATTCTCTTTTTAGCTACCTTCAACAGTTAATAACTACACTATAATTAAATGAATGATCATATGACAATGAATGAAACACAATGCTATTTGTCGTTTCCATAACCCATTCTTTTAATAGATAAAAGCACGCAATTTGTTCCGGAAGGAATAATATGATTACATTCCATCGCTTTTTCCTAATTAATGGCTCCGCTCATAGCATTTACAGCCACCCACTCAGAATCTAGACAAGGGAGAGAATATTCTGCGCCCAAATAAATCATGGGAAATGATTTGGAAATTAGTGAAACCTTAAAATTTTCGTGTCGGCAGTTGAAGGAAATCATTTGCTGTCGTATTCTAATTTTATAAATTTGATGACTTAGAAAATTATTTATAGAAATTGCGTTTCGCCAAAATTTCTAAAGGTAGAAATCTCTTCATTTTACGACTTGAATCCCATTTAGAATGCGTTTACAACGTTTTAAATTAAATTCTATATACGCTGGAAAGTAAAAAAATTGATCAGCAAAATCCTTGAACTATAGTATTTAAAATTAAATTCACCCCATTAAAGTTTCCAAATTAGAGTTTCTGTTATATTTTCATGCAATTCAATAATTAAAAGGTACCAAAACCATGAACAAACTATGTTATTTAAATTGTTTGTCCTTATTATAATAAAAAAATCGTGCTATGTTTTAATTATTTTTAAAGTATTATAAGGTATGAATTTAAAAAATAATTTTAATCATGCCATTAAATTTATAAAGGCTTAAAAAGCATATTGAAATTTGGGTAATTTTAACTTGCAAATTTTATTAAAATATAAAAATCTAAAAATGATTATGATGCCACCTGGTGGTTGCTATAAAACTGTGGTACGATTGTTTTGCAAATTTACCACGTAACACTCATTCAAAACATTTCACAGATAATATGTCATATACAAGAGTCGGAAGTGAAGAAACATGGTAGTGTCCATAACAACCATCTCAACCATTATGCATGCAGAAAGTTGACACGCTGAACTTAACTCCTGCTGTTCAACAACTTTTGGGAAAGAATTCCGGACCCTTTTCACAGCAGGATATAGTGAAAACCAACTAAGCATAGAGAGACTTAATCTAAAAAGTCGGCATAGACTAAAGTAGTTATTACGTTTAATAATCTAAGTTTGTCTTAATTTAATGTATAATTTTAATATGAAGCAAGAGTAATAAAATAATTTAAGTCAATTATGATTAAGATGTAGAGAAAGAAATCTTTCTAGGCCAAGAGTTTGATTCAGAACTGTATAATCAGTTTTAAAATTTCGAGGCTCATAACTCAACAGTTGAAGACCATGGTAAGACACTTCAATGGCCGGGTTGTTTTCTAGCCGCGTTGCTTTCTGGGAAGACTTTTCATGTCGTAATCAAGTGTCGGGAGAGGTAATCTAGAAAACTCCCAAGCAAACCCTTAAGACAGATACGTATCTGTTAAATTGGTAATAGAAGCCCATCTAGAAAGAACAGCATATATCATATAACATTTAATAATGTAATACAACTTTAGTAATGTAATTTGTAATTACATAAATGGAGTAATTATCCGATTTATAGTATATATATTCATAAATATGTAATATATATTTTTCATAAGACATTTTCTGATAAAGGTAAAATGACTAAGCAAATAAAATTTTGGAAATAATTAAAAAATTTCCAAAAAACTATCTTCAAATTGCAAAAAAATCTTTTTTTTCCATTTTAATATTTTAGTAAATTTACAGATGTTGTGTGGCATGGAGATTTATTTGAAAAATTTGCTTAATATATTTAAAAATGTGAGATTTTATCACACTTCAGTTAGTTTTATTAGAGTGTCCTCAAGAAAACCATGCATTAATGCACCTTAACAAAAAATTTATGCATCTACGTATCCTAACGAAGGTTTTATACATTCATCCCCTCCTGTGAGACTAGAAATACAAATAAAAATAATGTTTCAAAATAAAAGCTACATTATGATTTTTGCATTAAATGATTATTTAGTAAAATAATTTTGAACATAATAATTTCATGAGTTAAACGTGGAGGAAACATTGAAATAGTTTGAAGACGTATATTATCCTCAAGAGTCATATTGATGTCAACATAGGCATTAAGAACCCTTTCAAAACAGCGGTCACTGTGGATTCTCATTTATAGTTTTTAAATGATTATAACAGAATAATGTGAAACTGTAATTCTATTATTTCAACATTACTTATAAAAGAAATAATTTTAAAAAACATATAAATTTGCATTTGTTGATACGGTAGTAATATAGCTTATTCTTTATTTGCCTGTGTTTTTTAAATATGTAAATTATAAATTAAAATGTATTTTATATATACTACTATTATTAAAATTATCAACTGCTGTAATGGAATATACGGCAAGAAATTATAAATAAATATTTTTGTTTCTTTGTAAAATTATTGGAAACATAATTTTTAATCATTTGTTCATTATATTGCTTTCAATAATAAATTTCATAACTTTGTATATTTTGATTGAAACGTTCATTCCAAATTACTTAATAGCTTAATCAACGTATAAACAAATTTTTAGACTAATTTATGTTTATATTGAAATATAATATATAAAAATAAGCTATATATAAAGTATTTTATATTATTTATTTTAGAAAATAATATAAATAATATAAAATAAGTATTTTACTGTAGATTATATACGCTTATATTAGAAGATTTGTATAAATATAAGTGTATGGTTTATTTTTTTAGACTTATAAAAATCTATCAATCAATCAATCTATCTATCTATCTATATATATATATATATATATATATGTAAGCCATAATAAATGAATTGCCTATTGATGATATATACCTTACATCAATAGGCAATATGTAATCCATATAAGTTTTAAGAAATTAAGTATCTTTTAAAATAAGCTCTGCCTCATTCCTAATTCTGACTATGGAAAACGTGTGTGCGTTAAAATTCTATTCATGTTTTAAAAATTCAGAACTATTGAAAGAGGATGAAGCTTCACAAATTATTTATTTCAAAAGGTTAAGTACTTTATTTAAGGAGGAACATTAACATTAAGTTTAGGTTACAACCCATTATTCTGTGCAACGAAATGACATGGCGTTTTTTTTTCCTGGAATAAATTTCGTCTAAGGGCACGTGGGCTGTAGTTAATGATTCTAAATTTACTCTTAGGCCCAATAAACACAAACAGAAAGGATATTAAGTATATACTTCTTGCATTTTAAACCAAAAGCAGATCAATACAAGTCTTCCGCTGATTGAACGGATGAAATTTTTTTTTTGTATTTTTTAAAAAACAGTGCTAATTTTTTCTTAAAAATTTTCTTTGAGCATCATAGAGCGAGTAAAAAAAGAGAAATATTTTCCTGTTGTAAGGAAAGGATATTTTCTTGTTACGGTATCTATTAAAAGACTCTATCCAGAAAGAAAAACAGAGAAAGAGTTCTTGTTCCTTGAAAGAAATATTTACTACTATTTTAGAAAAGTAAACTTTCTTCAGCGAAAGCCTAAAAACGTCATAATGCTTTTTATAAAAAACTTATTTTTTCTTACTTCATAAGAACTATTATACTACAAGATCACAAATAATTTAACTCTTTTGAGTTTATGATCACAAAATTATGCGCACATTTAAGTTCAATTATTGCATTAAATTAACACAATGCCTTTTTTCCTAGTCACTAAATAAATGTAAGGAAGTTTTCTCTGAATTGTAAATGATGGTTAATACTCTAGTAGGAGACAACAGAATAAAGAGAGAGAGAGAAATAGAAAGTAGATTGGGGTAAAAAATAATCTTTGATCAATGGAATTCTACTTTCATGTTTTCATCGTTACTAAAACATGTTAAACAGAAATAAGTATGCTTATGAAAAAAATCAACGTTAACAACAACAAAATACACACACACAACACAAGTTTGCTTTTTATAATCTCACAAAACGTCAAATATTTTGTTATTATTTTCAAAAAGAGGAAATAAAACCTTCATTTATAATGAGAAAACCGTTTTAAATCTTTTATCTTCCCTAAAATAAGTGGAAATTTTGATTACATTGAAGTAAACTCAAGAAGCTATTTGGATATTATCATTTTATTACTCAGATTTCTATTTTTAATATTTTAATTATGTATTAGATAATAAATATATAAAAAAGCATTTATTCTTAAATGCATATATGCATATACATACAATGCTCACACACACGTATATATACATATATTTATAAAGATTGTCATTAATTGACATGAGGTCGTAATTGACGTCAAGGCCTTTAACGAATAATGTATTTGAAGAAACTTTACAAAGTGACATGAAATGTAAACTAAGTCGTCGTTAGCGTGAGCTTGATCTCCCTGCCTTTTGCCGTCTGCAGGTCATGCTGGATACATGTATAGTTCTGTACAGTTCACATTCTATTCCAATGGCTCATTGATAACAACGAGTCGAGTACTGTGAGTGTTTCTCAATTGCAAATTGTAAATCAAACAATTGCCTTATTTTCGCGTTATGTAATAGCTTTAAGTTAATTTCTGAGGTCATGAAGTTGATTTTGAAGTTGAAGTCATGAAATCAAAGTCTTGATGTCAGGCGTTGTTCTATTATCAGTATTTTTTCATCCATTTGATACTTTGAATCAATATTTATTTATAAATTTCAATATTTATTGATAATTTTGAAAAAAAAAATGATTTGATTTGTTTTTGGAAGCAATTAATAATTTAGTTTGGTTTCTTAACAATATACAATACACAAAAGGCTGAATTTGACGTAAGCGTCAGTTTAAAATCATTTTCGAAACATTATAAGCTTCCAAGCTCAATGTAGAAACCCTTCAGCATTCACAAACAAATTTTTCTTGGTAATATGAACCATTAGCTTCAAACTAGGAGAAACAGTTCCAAACCTTGACACTACTTGCACCAAACTTAACTGTTAAAGCAAAACATTCTAGTGATATCGTTTATCAGACCAGGTCGACATACACCGATGAGAGAGTTCAATGATCTGTTATGATTCACTATTCTACATGGCATTCCTTCTACACTAATCCAAAATCTAATTAATGCTCCCTTTGTACCATTGCAAAGGTTTCCAGGTATTGGTAAGAAGGATTATACTTAGTGACGGCAGCAAAATTCTTTAAATTAAATGCTACCGCCTTTTGGGGGATGGTTTGGTTACTGGCTTGCGTATTTGAGTTGAGACAGGTATCTGGCGATAAGATGTCTGATGGTTATTTCGTACAGTGCTGTCCGGTATTTTCCAGACTTTATTTCTTAGTTTTTAGGGTATTCCCCAGTAATAATTCATTTCAAAATTTATATGGAACTTTCATTTGACTAAAACGCAAAAGTGTTTAGACCAAAATTATTAAGAAATCTCTCAAACTGAATGTCCAAATTTTTGAGTAACTACAACCATGCTCCTCTCAAAAACTACATTTGAGAGGAGCATGGTATTCTTTCCGTTGACTCATCATAACGGAAAGCATGTCTTCAACATTCCTGCCTTGACATATAATATAGCTTCGGTGAGATGTATTAACATGCAACTGAGATTATTTTCTTAAAGTGAAAGGGTGTTCGCAAACTTTAAAAATTTATAGAACTGGACGTAATGTACACAGTTTACAATATCAACAGATTTGTGCTTATTGTTTGTAGAATCAGTACTTTTTCACTTACCAAGACCTTTCAATAGTTTAACTTCAACAATGTTGAAAAATATGGTAAACGTCAAAATTTGGAGTCAAATGCAGTGTTACAAAGCTAGTTGAATTGATTACTACAGGGATCACGAAACATTTATTTCAGTCATCACTCATTTTATACAATATGCTTCGTAAGATGTAAATAGAATTTAATTAGAGTTTATAGAAATATACTTATAAATTTTGCATTCTTAAATAAATATAATTTATAACACTTCACAGCTCTTTACCTCTCTGATGTGCTTGTGAAGATTAATATACATACAGTACAGTAAGTAAATAGATTCATAATATAAATACAGATAGCTTTTATTTTTAAAAAATGCACTGTTTTTGAATAAGTTGTGATGTGTTAAATTGCAGCACTCGTACATTTTTGAAAATTTAAAATTAGTTCAAAGAGGAATAGAGAAGATAATTTGAAACAGGAAATTTTAATGAAATATTTTTCTTAAAATATGGCGTTTTAAAAAAATTTAGAAAAATAAGACTTGTTAGAAATAATACTTAAATTTCATTTGATTTACATGACCAATTAAACGCATTCCGCTTCGCTGCATGCAGCTTAAATCATTTTACATTTAGTTCAATGAATTTATAGTTTATCCCTAACTTTCTGTATGCTTTAGTTTAGATTTTACCCGCGGAAAATATCTAAATTTTAGGGTTTCGCTTAATTACGAAATGAAAAAAACATTGTATTGAAAACAGAAAAAACATGAATGAACATTATTTATATCTTTTGTATACGGCGAAACAAAATAAACAAAAACCCCCAAAAAATAATAACTTAAAGAGGGCTAAAGTAAGTTCAAGGGAAAAAAAGCTAAATTAATATTCAAAATAATGAAGATTACAAAATAATTTAAAGAACGATATTCATTATCACGAAATGAAGTTTCATGACGGGATTATCTAAAAACAAATTGAATGTGATGTACAATGTTTGAACTCTCTTTAGTTACGAAGTTATTAAATATTGAAATCAGGATTTGTCATCCCTTTTCTAAAGCATTCCCAAGCGGTGACGCATTGAGAAAGTCAAAAACGCATTCGATGAAGAAAGTAAAAACAATAATTTAAAAAAAAATTGTAAATATAATCTTTTTAAATAAAAGTTGCTTTATGGTAATTTAGGAAGAAGAGAGGATCAGATGCCGTAAATATATTTACGCATAAATGAAAACAGAATGCTTGAAAATTCACTTTAGTAACTAAATTATGAAATACTTAAGTAGAGGGATTCTTTTCATCAGTGTTCTAATGTATTTTGACCAGCGACGTATAGGTAAAAAGGAAAACACATTTGTTGAAGAAGAAAAAACAACACTTTTTCGAAAAAAAGGAATAGTAAATATCATTATTATTAAATATGATTAAATTATTAGAATGTAAAAAGAAAGGAGGATCCGATGCCATAAATATTTTTTGCTACTTCCGGCAGTAACGCGTACACTCTTAAAAAAATAGAGTGATTTTTCACCACTCGATAAGCGATTGATATTTTGTACTCCATAAAGATACAAAATGAATCCTTTTTTACTTAATTGCGTCAAGAAGTTCTCTTTCAAACACTCTAATTTCGATTCAAAGCAATTTTCACTCTTTTTTTGACGTGTTTATGGCACAAAGCAAATACGATGTGCTCTGATTGGTTTAAATCATCACGTGGCTCTATGCTTTCGGTTTAGTTTCGCTAAAAGTGGAGGAATTTAGTACTCCATTTTGTAAAAGCTATCTATCTATTAGACTATTTAAAAAATATAATTGGACAAAAAGGAATGCAGAAACATTACGGTAAGTCTTTATTTCTTATAATTAATTGAATGACTAAATTAAATCTTAATATTTGTGATTTTTCACCATTACATAAATTTTGGTATTCGAAAGTGTGAATGAATGAATTCTATTGAATTCATATTTTTATGTAATATTTATAATATTTGAAATTTCTGATTAATTGATAATATTTAATAATATAACAATGTGTTTGAAAATTTTATTTTTTTTATTTCAAATACTATTTTCTGACAAAATTTAATTCATTATAAATTAATAGTAAATTATATTGAATGCATTTTTAAATTCTTTTATTTTCGAAACAGCGTGATTATGACTATTAATTTTCTCGTTGATTTAAATATCCACACACAATGTATATTATAGAAATATTATATTTAATACAGTATATTGTACAGAATTGAAAGTGCGATTAATATCAAATACAATATTTTACCAATGAATAAGAATACATTTTTTCATAAGTAAAATTAGAAGCTTTTTAATTTAAATGCTAATACAATATAAAGCAAATATTAATCTGCAGAATATTACTTGACAAGTAAGTATTTTATTTATTAAAATTTTACTGACAATATGTCTTTTATTTATTGAAATTTCACTGATAATTTTTAATTTGATTGTTACTAAGTACAAGCATTCGTAGATAAAACGTAAAGGAATGTATGCATTAAATTCTATTAATTTGTATATTTTAGAATTTACAACTAAACATTTTGTCGATAGAAATGCAATTTCTATTCGGATTTCATGTTTGTGATTGTTATTATCGAAGAAAAAATAAAAACAAAATTAGCAAAAGCAAATCGGAAACATGGAGTTACTTTGAAGATGATGAAATGCAATAAAACGAAGAAATGACTGATCAGGTATATTCTGTATAATATGTCATCAGAGGAAGTTTTATGAAGACTGAGAAAATGCTAACTATTGTTATTACTAAAACTATATATATATCTATATCTATATCTATCTATATATATATATATATATATATTGATTTCATTGTGCTTGTAAAATTTATTTAAAAGTTTGAAGTAATATTCGATGTTTATGTAAGAACGCGGTAGCTTAATAATATTTTTAAATCTATTTTGAAGTAAAATTTTCTAAATTTTCAATTTGAATTTAATAGTTTTAAAAAATAAATATCCAGTATTTATAATTCATTTAAACATGGTTTTTACATGTATGATGCTAATGAGTAAATAACATGAAAATTCCAATCAGTATTTTTAGTTAAAATCTCATATTATAATTTTTTGGTTTTAAAGTTGATTTTAAAATAATGAAAGGTAATTATTCATTAAACTATACATTAAATTAATATTACTTGGTAATAAGCTTAAGAAATTTTAAGAATGTTCTTAAATAAATTTTGAAGGTTTTTTCCTTCTTTTTTTTACTGCCAAAACTAAATCCTTATTAACTTTAAAGTAAATTTATAATTCATTTAAAATTTTCTAAAATTTTAATTTGAATTTAATTTTTTAAAAAATAAATATCCAGTATTTATTCACTTGACCATAAATTGTTTTTACATGTATGATATTATTGAGTGAACACATATGTGTATATGTAAGTATTTTTCCTTTCAGATAAAATGATTACAATTTGAAATGCCTAGTGAAATTCAGTGAGAAAATATTCTTGATCTTATGGAGAAAATGCCTAAAATGAAATAACATTTTGCGATGAAAAATAGACAATCTGTTGTTCTATTTTATAACAGAATTTATGTCTCTAAGTATTCAAAAGAGGCTGCTTTCAGTGAAACATTGGTAGCATAAAACCTGTATTTTTTACATATTTAAGGAAGAATTTTAAAATTTTCATGGAAGTACTAAACTTTTATAACAACATTATTTTTTAACAATGCCACAATTAAGCACACCATAATTTACAACCCCTTACATAATTTGTATATCTGCATTTTTTATGGCAGAACAAGAAACATGCTAGGAAATGGTAGTTCTTTCATTTCCAAGTTTTTTTATTGCATGTGAATAAGATATTTTAAATTATTTTAATGCCAAAAATATTTAATTAAAGTTTTGCAGAAAAAAATTTTTTTTATACAAAAATGGAAGAAAAAACTCATTGTTATTTTGGTATTTGTTTCATGATTGCATGGTCCAAAAGAAAGTAATTAAAATCTTTATATTTTACAAAATATGCAATACTGCATATGTTTTTCATTATATTGTAGTTTTCTATCTTGTATTTTTAAAAATCGATTTACTTGCAATGCATTTGAATATTAATATATGTGATACAAAATATATAGCTTAAATTTTTTTTCAGTAATTTGTAAAAACATTTATTCATTTATTTTTAATTGTTTTTCAGTTACAGTTGATTGATTCAAAAATGCTTTAACATTAGAAATAAATGTAAGTATGCATGTATATATTTTTATTTAATGTTAAAAAATCCATTTTGTAAATTATGATAGGGGCTATATCTATTTCATAACAAAGAAAAAGTCCAAAATTACCTTGCATTTGTTTCATTGTATATCAATAATTTATCATTTTTGCCACATTCTTATTAAAATTTTCAAAAACTACTAAATAATCTTTAATTTACTAACTTAAGTTACTGTGTTTAAATTAATTAATAATAACACCATTTTTTAACAAATTACACTTGCTTTAAATTACAATAAAAAGCTCTATTAATTTAATATAGATTGTTATTCTCTTTATTACAGATAGGTTTGGAATTTTATATCTAGAGGCTGACTGTTTTCTCAATAAATATCCTGCATTCTATGTTCCTAGAATATTATCGTATGTTCAAAAACTTGCCCTGTAATATGGAATAAATACGTGAGAATTCAGGATGATAGTATTTTTTAGGCTGAATATAATTCCAATACAGAATATAATTACATAAATATCTGATTTCTTTCAGCTTTATTTTTTTAATAAGTAAGGCTTTATCTTTATTGAAATATTATTCTTATGAAATTTTTTGGTATTAAAGTTTGTATAGACACTATAATGAGAATAAAAATATTACAGAAATTTTAGTTATTATGTGTCTTTTTCTTCTTTTTTGAATTAGGTGAAGAGATTTGTAGAAAAAGAACCACGCACAAAAGTAGTCAAACTACTCTTGCTTTGCTGTGGTCAAAAGCAAGACCTGATTATGAAATATTTTTATATGCGGAATAAAAATTTATTTATGTCGGATATTCAAGATTAAAAGCATTCAATATTTTATATAAATGTCATCCTGTATTAAGTACGATGATAAACTTAATGCATTTATAAATTAAAAACTGGTCTAGTTGGGCCTTTAATTGAAATAATACATTCTTACTATTATCGATCAAGATCTAAATTTTGCAAAATATATGCATTATAATGCATATTATCATTTTTATTCTTATTCTAATAGTATTCCTATTTTGTGTTATTAAAGTATGACTTATTTTGTGTTGTGTCAAAAAATTAATCTCCTATATTAATTTAACATCATAAAGATAAGAATTTTTGTATGCATATTTTTATTTAATTTTTTTGTATTAAAAATTGAATAAATATTTTTTGTATAATCTTGTATTTTATTTTTAATTTCATTCTTAGTTTCATTGAAGTTATTTTCAGTTTAAACTAAATTTGGAAAATATATTATAAAACAAGATTTATTTGCAAAAACATAAGTCAGTTTTGTTCGACAGAATAATCTGTAAATATATGTCTTTATCCTCCTGTAACTTAAAAAAGCATATTATCAATATTCAAAAATAAATTTTAAGCTATACGTTAAATAAAAGATTTTTTCAAAAGAACTTAAAATATATTTACTTATATAAAATATTTATGTATTTTTTTAAATTGTGTACAATTTGCTGTATTAATAATGTTTGTAAAAGTTAATTTTGTATTTATGGGTCCATAGTAAACTAAACTGAAAAATAAGTATTGTGACGATTTTTTCTTGAGAGTGCTACACTCACACGTAAAACTAAATATATATAAATAATGAAATAAATGGCTGAACAAATTGCTTAATATTGTATGTAATTTAAAACCACTATAAATATCCAAATAAATTAAAATTTCCTATTCAACTGTACTGTTATAGTATTGACTAAAGAAATGATGCCTTTATATTGTAACTGTCAAAAAAATCCCTAAAATAAAGAATTCAAAACGTAACTTCTGCACTAAATGTTTGTAAATATAAAAAATATAAAAAAATAAGTTGTCAATATAAAAAAAATCGGCAATACTTCTATGAAAGATTCAAATTCAATTTTTTTTTCATCTAATTTACCTTTTTAAGCGTTATGTTGTTACTCCTCTTAAAAGGAGTGGTTTACCCACATCTTTCAAAAGAGTGAATTTCTATTTTAAAGATAGGTTGAGTTTTGTGACAATGAAATAGTGAAATTTCACTCCTTCTGAGTGAAATCCACTCGATTATTTTAAGAGTGAAGATAAAAATTTTAAATACCAGAAAAAAATCGCGCTTATTTTCGGAAGTGAAAAAAATTCAGTTGAGGAGAAAGTTATATAGCTTAATTTAATTATACAGTGACATATAAGCAATTATATATATATATATATATATATATATATATACGGGTTTTAATAATTAAATTATAAACAAGCGTTGTCATCAAAATTCTTAAAGGAAACTTAGTTGTTTTTTTTATTTATTCAACTTAGAGACTGGCATCCTGATATAAGTTCCATTCCATTTAGCCAATTTTTGTCAACTCCAAAATTTCGGTGGATAAACAGAGGATAAAGATATTCTTTATATTTATAAATATTATAATATAAAATAAGTTCACTTATTTCTGAGATTCTGTAAACAATTTTCTGATATTTTGTCAGCTTTTCGAATGAAATGAAAAATGCGATATGTGCTAAGTATACTGAAGAATAAATTATGTTAAAAGTGTGAAACTTAATGCATACACACATGCAATTATTTTTAGAATCATTAATCTTGCGGAATTTTCTGTTTAGTTTCGTGCAAATTACCTTTTTTGGTGGAATAAACTTTCGAAAATTCAAATAAAAGTTATTTCCCAAGTCTTGAATTTTATTTAAATGCTACGGATTGAATTGAAACCTAAATTTACTGAGCATCAATATTCCATTATTATAGGACTGGAGGAAACAATCAAAGAAAGCGGAGAAAAAATATTGATCATTCTACTTTTCAAAGATTTATTGAATCAATCCTTGGAAAAGCTGAGATTGTGTTTTTAAAGTTAAAAACAAAAAATGCTATGCGTATGGTATTAGGTATTTTGCTTCAGAAGAATATTTTTATTTTGAAAAACTTTTCTAAGGGTAATTAATTTCTTATCACGTTTAAAAAAACCTGTACAATTCTTACAATGGTAAAACTTATAATATTATTATTTTTCAGACTGAAATTTCTCTAATTTTTCGATTATATATATATATATATATATATATATATATATATATATATACATATATATATATATTAATACAGACTTCAAAAACTAACTTATGGACAACGAATGACTATGGATTTGATAATGTTTGCTATCGGAATAAGAGTTCCAGTTCCAAGTATTTTTTTATTCCTAAGAGAATAACAGAACTTTTAGGAAAATTGATGTTGACTTATTTTATTGAAAAAAGTCTATTTCTGTATAATCATTTGATCCATTGAATAAACATTGTCTCAATTTATGTTGTAATAATGGAGCGATGGTTGTGAAAGACGTCTGCACTTTTATCGTTTTCATTTTCTTTTTCCAATCGTTTTCATTGATTTTTCAAATAAAAAAGCAGCGAAAATCATTTTATGTTTTATAAATGATCAAAAACACTTCTACAAATAAGTCATATTGTATCCCTCTGATTTCGTTGTTCTTATACATTTATATTTAAAAAGAAGTTTATTACAATCAGAGAGGAGATTTTTAGAAAATTTACATATCCGTCAATGTTTTATAAAATTTGGAAGGATATTACAAAATATCTATATTTTAATAATGAATTGCATAATCCTATGAGTGTACTAATTTCTTAATTTTGTATTATAGTGTTTTTTATGAATCCATAAAATTTTACTCTCACGCGAATTATATGAACTCACTGTGAAGTGACTTTTCATTCTGCACGTCTTTTTGTCTGCTTCAAGAACGGAGTCACCTTCTTCTTTTCTCATTTTTAAATTTTAATCTATTCATAATCACTGAAGGCAGTGAAAAAGTATATACGACATCGGATCCTGAATTTTTTTCTACATTTTTACCGTGTAATTTTTTTTAAAGTAATAGCTATATTTTTATTTTTTGAAAAATATTATTTTTTTACAGTAGCAAACACGTTTTCTTTTTCTCCCGAAACTCCATCGAGCGGAAAATGCATTGGAAAGTAAATAGAAGTTGTTTCGGCTTAAGTACTTAATAACTTCTTAACTAAAGAATTCTACACATATGAATGATTTAGAATGTCTGGAATTTTAAGTATTTTTCCGAGAATGGAAGTGCCTTGGGTTTTAGTGTCGTCCGAGAAAAAGAAAATTCAGTAGATTATTAATTTTCATCATCATCTGCACAATATTTTTTTGTAGGATTTTATGATATTTTTTAATACATTTCTCCATGTCATGCTACTATTTTCCTTTAGTTTCCAATTAGAAATTCTCAACCTGCTTCGAAGTACTTTTTAATTTGATCTATCCATTTAACTCTTAGTCTTTTCTGAGCTTAATAAATACCTTAAGCAAACCCTTAGATTCACTAAGGGTTTGCTTAAGGTATTTTCCAATTGTTCTACTTATCTCCATTCTTTCACCATGATGTAGTTATTGGATTTTCCTTCTTCTTATTTCCGTGGGTAAACCTAATTCATCGTATCAAGCCTAGATTTTAATTTGTTTCAGCTCTAGATTCACTATTTTCAAGTGTTTGCACGTAGATATGCATGGTAATCCAAGAGCATAATACCTAATTTATAGATTTGTGTTAACATTTAATATGTGGTCGAACATTGTTAGTGGTAAATATCCCTTCAGATATGTAGCACTGCCAACTACAAAATTAATTGACAAACCAGAAACCATGAAAGTACCTTGTAGAAATTAACTACTTTTCTATAGCTGTTGCTCTTCTAGTAGTCAAACATTCTATTAAAGATCGTTTCATCAATAATAATTGCTGAATTTAACAGATGTCATTTTCTTATTCCCACAAGGGAGTAACTTTGCTTCTTTGAAAAAAAAAAAAAGGTTATCTTTAAAGGAGATTTTTTCCAAACCTACTCCAACTAGTTTGTCCATGGACTGATACAATGCAAACACCATTTATTATCATTGACTATCGAAACTTTATGAATAACAAGTAGAAATGGTCTGAGACTAGCGTTATAAAGTTATATGAAAATGATTACTGTATTTTCTAAAAAATGAAAGAATGGTGATGAATCGATGATCGTATCATAATTGGTGTATATCTTTCTGCATTTATTTATTCTTACTCACTTTGTGAATATATATTTTACGTAAATGATATCTTATGAATCTCAGAAGTCACAATAACGACTAAATTAATTTGTTTTTAACTATTCCGGTGAATATTTGAGGAGCACCGCATCACTTCATTTAATACGTTCATTTTTCCTGTTGTCTATCAAGTGAACTTACCGAAGGTTGTGGAATGGACCTTGAAAAATTGGAGAAATATTTGTAAATAATGTAAAAACTTAACTATATAATGCATCCAAACTATCAGAATAGTTATAACTACCCTTTAATATATGAATAAGCCCATTTACTTTCAACTTTCCTCGTAACACCTACTCACTTTGTCTGCTTCAAAATTCTTATGGATCTTTTTGGTATTAATTTTATTTAACTAAAGTAATCAAGTTGTAAGAGAAAATTTACTCCTACTTTATACCTCGTGGAATTCGAATTGAAGAAAATCCATCTGCATTTAAATAAATGATTCCCCCGTTAAATCAAAGAAAATTCTTCAATATCCATATTTATTTATTATAAGAAATATTATAGGAGGACAGATATATCTAAAAGATTTACTTTTGGTGTGCACCCATCTATACTATTTTCAGATAAAAATATTATAGCTTTTTATTTACCCTTTTTTGCTTGGGAGCATAAGATCTCAACCTGATGTCATCATTGCTCAATTGGCAAAAAAGGTTAAAATATTTTTTAGATCTTGAAAGCTAAATATTTTGCGTACTCATAAATAACATTTACATTTTGGATTTTACAGTTGATGTTCAATTTTTCTCGTTTTAAATTTTTTTGTTGATATATAGTATTTATTCATACTTTGGTACGTGTACCAGAATATTGACCCAAACTAGTTTTTAATGAAATTCTGCCCAGTGAAAAATTTTAGGACGAATTTAAAATTACCAGTTATATGCAAGTTTTTTTTAATTTTTAGTACTGTAGACATGAAAATAATTTATAGAATAGTGTGTGAAGTACACACAATACAAAATCATAGAGAGAACAAAAATAGAGTGAACATCGGAATACACTTGAGATCCAGAATTTTCTCTCTTGCTTGCAAATATCGTTGGAATATGTCAGGATTTGTGAGGGTGCCACTATAATGCATATAAGAGTGTCAATCCGCTGTTTTGTAAATAAGCTGTAGCTGCTTCAAATAAATTCTCTAGATCTTTACCAGAATTGTCACAATCCTGACACTGTTCTGAATGAGCCTTAAAAAGTCTCCTATTAAAATAATTTTATTTCCTTACTCAATAATTGCAAAACCTGTTTTATTCCTCGGTGGACTGTATAATCCGAGAATACCTTAAGACGATATTCAGCTTAAATATAGTATCAAAAGATGCTATATATAAATGTTTTCATGATTATCGTATTAAATTTACATATAAGCGATTAATCTGTTTAAGTGTATAAACTTCGAATAGTAAATTTTGCGAATATATAAATTTTAGAGCAATTTCTCTTAGTACTGCGTATTTGTTTTACGATACAGTTTTGTGTGTTAAGATTTATATTTAACTATACTAGTTTCAATAGGCTTAGCAATAATAAATATTTAGTCATGTCTTTCCACCGATATCAAGATCCATTTCTCAGAGTTGTTGGTAAGACAACGCTATATCGATAATCAATAGTGATAAATCACATATCAAATACATGTGATTTATCCTTATGAATGTCACTTACAAATGCATTTCTCTCATGCCGCATGATTGTATTAGTATAAAGAGGTCACTTGTGTGTTTCATAATTTCATGAAAAAGCTAGTAAAGTTTCAATAATTAATTGAACACCAAAAATCCTGGGAAATTTCATTAAAACTGCTTACATTTCATAGCAACTATTTAAATATTTATTCTCATGAACAGATGGCATGATTCTAGATAGGTCATCGAATTAAGAATGTAGTTTCTTAGAAAAAAAATATTTGAGAAAAATAAAAGTCGACCAAAAACATTTTTATATTGTAGAAATGTTTATTTTACGAAAATGTCAATTACCGAAAATTTAGACTCCATTAGCAGCAGAACAAAATCCAGCAAATGTTTACATTAATCAAAGATATATATTGTACCTAACAAAGCACGAAAATATAAATGAAATAATTACCAAACATAACAAAATTCATTTGTAGCATGTTAAAATCTGAGCTGCATTATGTTAACTCTACACAAAATGTATGTTAAATTCTTAATTTAACCGTTGCTACAATCAATAAAATTAGTTCCACATGCGCTTAGTAATATATTTTTAAGATACAGAGAATAAATTTAGGAGCGTATAAGACAATTTTTTTTTTTAATATTGATGCTCATTTTCAATCCAATAGTTTTGCTTTAAAACATTCCATATTTTTAACTTTTAATTTGTAATTGATTCATTTTTAATAGTCTCAATATTGCTGCTGATGGATTATTGGTAAGTTGATTCAAATTTAGCTCAAACTTCATTTATTTTCTTATTCAAAGTTTGATTATTTGTTAAATCTAATTAAAAATATAACAAAAATTAGTTTTCATCTCAAAGAAAGTAATTTCATTCGATTAAATCGTGAAGAGTTATTCCATCTTTTGTAATAATAAAAATCAGAAGATACTTAGTATCAATTTAGAAATTCTGCAACGGCAACAATCAAGTCAAAGGCCTAAATTCATTTGGAAGAAATTTGGGACTCACCGCTATTCAAAATAACTACTTAAATTGGTTTTAAAATGATTTCCTTCAGTAGAAAGAAAACATATAAGAATATTTATTTGAAATAAAACTGATTTCTTTTTTTACATGTAGGGAAGAGTTTTATTAGTTTAAAATTAGTTAAAGACTTTTTTTTTTACTTTCAAAGATAATGTATTGAGTCACAGACGTGCAATTTTTATTTCGCGAAAGCGCATTGAATAAAAAAATTTCAGACATGTGTACAAGTTTTATGTGTTTTATGAAATAGGATTATGAGAGTATATAATATAAGAAAATTCTAGAGGAAAAATATCGGTGAATTTTACTGTAAATATTGTTTTTTTTTCAAAGTTCTGTTAATTGATTGCACATAAGTAGAGTTTTCTTTATATATATATATATATATATATATATATATATATATATATATATATATATATATATATATATATATATATATATATATATATATATATATATATATATATATATATATATTAAAATATCTCAAAATTAAATGTCATTTGACAAGATTGCGTGAAATTGTGTTGTTGTTGTTTATGACTCTTGGACAAGCCTAGCTCGCTGTGCTGTCGGCTATGCGAAGTGAAGTCAATAAGGTGCGTCTTTCGTTTAACCAGATCAAGGTGAAAGTACGACTTTGCTTTAAATTCCTCCGATAGATGGCATCACTAGAGGATTCACTGCCTCTATTTTGACATTTATCTGGAGGAGAGAGAAAATTTTCTCCTGCCCATTGCACCTATGGTAACTGCTCAACGACTATCACAGGACTTGCGATTCCAGAGATTTAACGAACACGTATATTGCATGTACTCGGTGGGTATAGTTATCAATATTGGGGATCGAACCCCACCCTTTCGGACGGAAGGCTGATGCCCTATCCAATAAGCAACACGGCCCTGTGGAAAATTGTTATGACAAATATAGTAAATGCCTATAATTCTCTTCTATTATTTTTTTTATTTAAGTAAATTTTTCTCATATTATTGATCGTAATTCTTTGCTTCCGAGTTCCAAAGATCAAGCCGAGGAAAAATTCTCCTGAATTTTTGAAATATCCAAAGTCCAATTTCTGTAATAAAAATCCAATATCTAATAATATAAATGATTAAATATAAATAATATAATAATTTAATATAAATAATATATAAATGAAAGTCCATTATCTGTAAGCAATATTAAAACAGGATTAATAAATGAAAAAATAAAAGTACATTATAGGGACGTTATCATTTCATTAAAAGTAGTTTTTTGACAGCATGAAGTGTATAGCGTAACAGATAAAAGTTAAGAGAATTTTAAGATTTGTCGCGCGAAAAATTCCTTCAATGAGAAATTTTCAAAAATAGTGGCCATATTTACGAGTCCCAAACTAAGAAGACAGGAAAACTTCAAAGCATCCACCCACACAGATGAGTATTCAGAAAGATAAAATTACTTTCCGTTCCTCAAAATTAGATGGAATGACGAAAGTAAAAATTGTTATGGTGTCAATTTTAACAGCAGTATTGATGCAGATTTAATATTTCTTTTATCTAAATATGCTTATAAAAATATATTGTTTTATATGGAAGAAAATTTTCTCAGTTATGAGATGATGAATTACTGAAAAAACTGAGCCATAAAAAACAAAAGGATTGGTGAATATGATGTAAATAATACTTTCAAACTGCTTTTGTGAGTGTGGTAATAATATAGCAAAAATAATAATAATAATAATAATAATCTTACCAACTTTTGACTAACTTTACCTCTTTTTAACTTTAGACACAAAATACTTTCTCATTGGTTTGTGGCTCTCATATGGAATACTTTAAAATATAAGGGCGTTAGGGGATGATTTTCACATACTTTGGGAAAATTTTTGCTAAATATCAGCGCTTGTTATTTATTACATTGAAGCCTTTCGGTTGTCTCATATTAACTTAAACATTTTTGTTTATGATTAAACACTGATTATAGTTCAGCATGAGAGGGTCAATACACGTTGTGAATAATTTTTAAAAATTACAGACAAATCAGTTATAACTTTCATAACAGCTAATCTAAAACAGCCACTTCGCAAAATCGTACTGTATAATGCCAGTTAATGCCAATCATTTAATTTCCAGAGAAATCTTTGCAGTCCAAACTATGAAATAATAGATTCACTAAACATTCTGTAAATATGAATTTGATTCGGTAACAATGAATCTTGTTAAAAAAGGCAAACCATTATGTGCTTATAATTGTTTTGGTCCCTCACTACATATTTATGTTTATCAATTTGTGTAAGATTATCGATTAATTTGAATAATCTTTGTATTTCTTTCAATATTTTGATATGAAATTTGATTTGAAGCACATATACTAAAATTGAATGATTGGTTCTGACACCATAAAATAAGCAGATATTGATTGCATGGCAAATTAATTACCTTCTGAAAATTAAGCTTCATGAGCTATTTTTAAAAAAAATCAGATAACTCACTTTTTACATGACATGTTTGAAGGTATAAATTAGTAAAATTTACCCACATATCAAATTTTATATGAATTTGTAGGGTATACATAGATAATTTCATAATATACATTGTATATTTGAAATGCATATTAAGTATTTAAAAGTAACTTTCATCAAAAATATTTTTGAAAATAATAAAATTTTTCTTCTTATATCCTTAACATTTCTCTAAAAATAATTTAATATAAGAAATTATTTAATATTCAATACAAAACACATTAAATTTTTTGAATACATAATATGTTCTAAAAATTCATAATATCCAGCATTTAATTCTAAGTTTTGTCTATAGATAATTTTTACTGTTAGAATAAAATTTACTTTTTTTTTATTTTTTTATCAAAAAGTGATATTTTTATCTGCGTACTATTAATTTCCTGTAAGATATGAGTATAACTGACAGAAGATGTCACCTTGATCTAGGGATGAGATCGCACAATTTGCAAGGGAAGTCATAGGTTCCGTGCCATCTATTCAAGATGGACGTTACTTATTTCTTTCTCCAAGCAGATCTGTAACTGTAGTTGCTTGGATGTTTTTCATATTTTCTTTCTTGTGATATGTGAATTTAATTATCAATTAAAAATCATTTAAAAAAGAAGAGCATGTCTAATCTCAAATGCTTTACAAATACCTTCGAGTTTAGGCAATCCATTATGTGATATCTAATGTTTCAAAGGCTTTTATTTCTTTAAGATCACAAAAAGAATTACGTTTTGTGCACCAAGTTTAATTTAAGCTCTTGGGGTCCCCAAACAATTCAGAATAGTCTATTAATAGCATTAACTAATATATTTTTGACAAAGTTTTCAAAATTGTTTATTGACGGGTGTTCAGATGTTCAACAAATATAATTCCAGTGACTGTGATTGACTTTAATAAGCAATTTTTTCTTAAATTTATTTTATATTTAATGCCAGTCGTATCAAATAGTGAGCATTCATTGTTATAAAAAATTTATAATATTATACTTATAAATCAGTTTAGCTGTTGACAGTTTTTCGACTGTTTTTAGACTAAAATCTATTTTTTTTTATCAGCAGAGACATTTTTATCTTCAAAAAATACATTTCAAGTGAATGCTATTTGTCGCCTTGCAATGACGATCTTTTCAAAAGATGAATTATATACACATAATTGAAAATAACATTCATGAAAAGCCATGGTTTTCTTATGAGAACCACAAAGCCAAGGTTTAATGAACTAAAATGCAGTAAGGAGATAATAAACTCTTTGTTAATGTCTACAGTTTATTCTCACCCCCACATTATTTGGTAAACCAACGTTTTTTTATTCTTTTCTTGACATCAGTTGTTTTAATTCGTTCACATGTTTTTTTTTTCAAGAAAATATTTTTTCCCCTCACTCGGAAAAAGGCGAAAAACAATTTGTTGGGTCTAATGAGGTGATTCATTTTCTTTTTTATTTTTTTAAGAGATAGCTTGTCACGTTTTAATGAAAAAAAGAGGAAAGTGTTCTTTCATCAAATGTGATCTATTTTTTTCATTAAATGAGATATGCTAATAAAAATTATTCAAATTTAATAAAATGCTTATTATTAGTAAAAATAATTATAATTATGTACTATAACAATACATACATATATATATATATATATATATATATATATATATATATATATATATATATATATATGTATATGTATGTATGTATGTATGTATGTATGTATTAAAGCACAGATTAATAATTAGTAATATTATCATTCACCATTATCATTATGACAATGTATAATTAGCAATAGTATAACGAATTACCTTCTTACAATAAATAACAGCAATAAACAATAACAGTATTATTACGATTATATGATAAAAGAGTGTATAGCGATTTGTGTAAGTTTTCTTTTCCTCTTATTATTAAATTCTGTACGTTTTTTTTCCCTTTTAAGATGGCACACCCACAACAGCAGATTTTTTTGCAACTTATTATGTTTACACAACAACTTGTTGAACAACAACAACTATAGTAGATTTGTATCGAAAGAAAAAAAATAAACGAATTTTGTTCTTTCTTCAGTTATCGCGTCATGTAATTATATTCATTGGAACTGAAAGTTTACTACGAAAAAGGCTTACATAAAATAACCATTTTATAGGTGATCATGAAGTGATATGAACACGCAACCTTCTGAACGCAACCAATTCAACCATTTACAAATATGTAAACGGTCTTTCATCAAAACTGATACATTTTTCCGAAAATTAATTGTAGTTACTGTAAAAAAAAATATTTTGAATTACTGATTAAATATTCCTCAGTGTAATGTGCATTAACTATCCCAATTACTAGTATGAAAGTTATACTACATTTTTTTTCGAATAGTTAGTCCACATCTTTCAAATACGGCCTTTGAAAACAAAGCTTAGTTTTTTTATAAAAATTTTTATCAATGAGAAATTTGACTTTGACTCTAAATGTATGTTTTTAGAGATTCACCAACAGTTGTTTTTTGCAAGAAGAGTTTGCACTACTTAAATGATCATGACTATCACAAAATGCCTAATTTTTTAAAATTTTAATATTTAACAAGTATTTCAAGTTGTGAGATAATGATTTTCCTATATTTTCCAATATTATGTTTTTTAAAGAAAATTTTATTGTTTAATAAATGATCTCGATATTAATCTTGTATTATTTCCTTTTCACAAAAAATCCAGTTTTTGAAAAAATGTGCTTTTTATTAATCATAAGTACATTTTTGAACAGGAAAATATTTGTTTAAAGATACAGGATTCTTTAAATATTTTGGCACTATAATGTGCAAATTATATTAAGTTCTTTTGTAAATCATATTGCTGAAAATTATGGAACAAAATATTTTTAATACATTTCTTTTCACCACAAAAAATTTCTCAGAAAGAAGAAAATGATAATGGGTCTCACTTCAAATATATTGTCAGAAAGTTCAACATGGAAAATCACAACCTCTGAGGATATTGAAAGCAGTTTTAAAATTTATAATACAATTAATTTTTCTTAATAAGCTGTTTTCTTTACTAAAAAAGCTCATAAAATTATCGTTCTTTAAGTATAACTGTGTTCCATAAATAGATTGATATATATATATATATATATATATATATATATATATATATATATATATATATATATATATATATATATATATATATATATATATATATATATATATATATATACATATAGTATGTAAAATAATGTAAAGATCTTATATATCATACAACAAGAGTTTTTCTTATATGTGAACTGATAAAAACCTCCTGTGCTCTAATTAATTTGTTTAAAGCAAGTTTTGATAATTTTGGGGTGGTTTGGTAATTCCCATTTATTTTATGTCTTGGTTATTCATATGAATAAGACGTTTTGTGATTCTGAAAAGATTAAAAAAGTGGGAAATTATTTATTTTTAGTCTCTCGTACGAAGAAGATTTTATTTTACCGTATCCTTATTGCTCAAATTCTTTAAATAGTTATCATTTTCATCTCCTGCATACTACATATGAATAAGAAGACTCCGCATTTATGAAAATCTTGAAGCTTAATTTGTCAGTTTACGCCAGGTTGCAAAGGCAAGTTTTTTCCTGCTTTTAGATTGGGCAATCTGTCACATCTGCTTGCGAGATTTTTTCACTTGAAACGCCAGCCTTGGCGAACAGGAAGATTTGATTGAATACAAAAACAAATACCCACAATATTCGAAATGTGATTTCCGTGCTTTTTTATAGCTGGAACTTCTTCACCTCCATTGTTACTGAAAAGATTTCCTCCAGTAATTATCACCAACTCCATGCTTGTAACTATGATATACATACTTGAATTCTTCGTGAGTCTGAAAATTTTCAAAGAGCACTCAGCACTTATTTAAGTTTATGTATAAAAGTTGGATGGATAATCTATTGTGTATTGGTCTATGTTTGACATCCCACTGTGAGAATGGCTCTCTTTCTTACATCAATGAATGAAGAAAATTCTCATATTAATGTATCAGTATCACGCTTCGAAATTTTAATTAAAAAGCATCGAAGCTTTTCTATTTATCTGATATTTCGTAATTGGTGGAAAATAAAATTTAAAATAAAGACAACAAATTAAGTTTAAACTTTATTAAGATGAAACTAAAAATATTCACATATGTCTACTAAAATATTATTTTAAAATTAAAATGAACACTTAAATTGTGATGCATTCTTATGTTTAAAATCTCCTCTACTTTCCTTTGGAATCATAAATCTTCAAATCTGCTTTCTTCACGATAATTAAAATCTGAAAAGTAGAAAAAAACTACTTATATATATATAATATATATATATATATATATATATATATATATATATATATATATATATATACTACTGGACATTAAAATTGCTACACCAGGAAGAAATTCAGATAACAAAATGATATTTATTGGACAAATATACTACACTAGAAATAACAAGTGATTAAATTTTCAAAAAATTTGGCTGGATAGATCCTGAGAAATCAGTACCCAGAACAACCACCTCTGGCAGTAATAACAGCAGTTATACGCCTGGGCATTCAGTCAAACAGAGATTGGATTGCATGTACAGTTACAGATGCCCATGCAGCTTCAACACGATGCCACAGTTCATCAACCGTAGTGACTGGCGTTTGGTGACGAGCCAGTCGCTCGGCAACCATTGACCAGACGTTTTCTATTCGTGAAAGATCTGGAGAACGTGCTGGCCAGGGCAACAGCCGAACATGTTCCGTATCAAGGAAGGTCCGTACAATACCGGCAACATGCGGTCGGACATTATCCACCTGAAACGTAGGGTTTCGCAGGGCTCGAATAAAGGGTAGAGCCACGGGTCGTAACACACCAGAAATGTAACGTGCACTGTTCAAAGCACCGTCAATGCGAACAAGAGGTGACCGAGACGTGTATCCAATGGCACCCCATACCATCACGCCAGGTGATGGCCAGTATGACGATGACGAATGCACGCTGCCAGTGTGCGTTCACCACGATGCCGCCAAACACGGATGCGACCATCATGATGCTGTGCACAGAACCTGGATTCATCTGAAAAGATGACGTCTCGCCATTCGTGCGCCCAGGTTCGACTTTGATCACACCATTGAAGGCGATCTTGTCTATGAGGCAGCGACAAGGGAAGCCGCAGTCATGGTCTCCGAGCTGAGAGTCCATGCTGCTGCAAACGTCGTCAAACTGTTCGTGCAGACACTTGTTTTCCAAACGACCCCATTTCTTGACTCACGGCTCGTGACGTGGTTGCACGATCTATTACGGCCATGCGGATAATATGCCTGTCTTCTCGGCTGCTAGTGATAGGTGGCCGTTGAGATCCCGCATAGCATTCCGTATTACCGTCCTGAACCCATCGATTTCATATTCTGCTAACAATCATTGGAACTCGACCGACGCGAGCAGCAATACTGCGATAAGATAAAAAGCAATCCCAGTACGCTACAATTCGACCTTTATCAAAGTCAGAAACGTGCTGGTACGCATTTCTCCTTCTTACACGAGGCATCACAACAACTTTTCACCAGGCAACAACGTTCAAATGCAATTTGTGTATGAGAAACCGGCTGAACAATTTCCTCATTTACACACAATGTAGGTGTCGCTACTGGCGCCTGCTTTGTCTGAATGCGCTGAAAAGCTAATCATTTGCATATCACAGCACTTTCTTCCTTTCGTATAAATTTCACGTCTGTAGCATGTCGCCTTCTTGGTGTCGCTATTTTTATGGCTAGTTGTGTGTGTGTGTGTGTGTATATATATATATATATATATATATATATATATATAAATATAAATATAAATATATATATATATATATATATATATATATATATATAAATATAAATAAATATATATAAATATATATATATATATATATATATATATATATATATATATATATAATATATATATATATATATATATATATATATATATATATATATATATATATATATATATATATATATATATATATATATATATATTTACACAAGTGGACAGCTGCTAAGGACGGATCACAAATTGCAATGTAGCATAACATTAAGCGAGACATGAAGCCTAGTAAGCCTAGTAGGATGAAATATAGTTGCCACGCTGTTCAGACATTAGAATAAAGAATATTTATTGTTCTGGAAAGTACAAAAGCTGTGAAACATCTGAAAGAAAAAAAATGTTCATTTGATGCTGCATACGGAAAAATGGAACAATGCATCTTAAAGTCAGCAGGTACCTTGAAGAAAGGTATCAGTACGGGATATGTCCACCGTGAGGTGTGATGCAATATTCCACACTTCGTATCATACTTTGCACAACATTAATTAGCAGCTGTTGAGACAATTTATCCAATTCCTATGTGAGTGCACGGATGACTGTGTTCCTGTTTGTTGGAGGATAGTTTCGACAAGCAATTTGCCTCCTCAAAGCATCCCACACATTTTCAATTGGGTTTAGATCTGGAGAACGTGATGGCCATACGAGGCGTTGAATGCCTTCGCTGTCTAGACAATCCTGAACAGCTAGTGTTCGATGACATTTTGCGTTGTCGTCCATAAAAACACATTTATCACCGACAGCACCTCAGAAAAGACGAACATGAGAAAGTAGAACTTCATTAATATATCGTTGGCCCGTCATAGTCCCATTCGCAACCACATGTAGGGGAGTGCGGCCCACACCATGACACTGCATGTCGGATATCGGTCCCTTTCCTGGATATTTTCTGGGCAATAAGCAGTACCACTCTCGCACCTTATCATTTGGCGTCTACAATCCGATGACAGACTGAATCTACTCTCATCTGAGAATAGTACGCATGCGCAGTCCTGTTCAGTCCAATTGCGATGCTCATGACACCATTGCAAACGGGCAGTACGGTGCTGTCTGGTCAATGGGACACACACAACAGGTCTGCGGGTGTATAGTCCTCCTCCCCTCAAACATCTGGCAACAGTTTTTCGGGAGATCTGCTTTCCTGAGGCAGCAAGAAACTAATTTGCCACCTGCTGAGCTGTGGTGCGCCTGTTCCATTTTGCTGATAGGATGATATATCCGTCTTCTGCAAGCGTCGTACTTCTAACATGACGTCCCCCGTGCCGTCTACTACACATTCCAGTAGTTTTAAATGACTTCCACAGCCGTGAAACAACGCTGTGAGCGATGTCGAACTTCCTGGAAACATCTGTTATTTTTCGCCCTTCTTCGATTTTTCCAATAATTCGGCCACGTATAAAATCATCTAAGTGATGTCGGGAAGACATACCAAAAATTTCAAGTTCGTCTATTAAATCTTTCCAGTAAAAATTTGACTTGCAATAACAACTGTCCACACGCATCAAAACTTTTAATGCTCTTATGAACGCTATCACGTGATGAACAGACGTGGAAAATAAATTGCATACGCATATTTCTTCTTACTATATCCCGCACTTATTGTAATTTTCCATATTTTGCATCCTTTCATTTTGTGGTTGCTATGGATGATAGTGTTATCCGTCCTTAGCAATTGTCCAGCAGTGTGTGTGTATATATATATATATATATATATATATATATATATATTGCTGGCCACTGTAAATTTCACACCCTGAAGGAAGCATGCAAATATCATGAAATTTACAACATGCATTAGTGGAGGTGAGGTACGTAAATGATTAGAATTTCAGAATAGACGCACTTCAAAGTGGTATTGAAGGCTTGGAGATTTCGACAATTTTAAGTTCGGCAACAGTATTTTTCTTGTGGTTTTTTCAAAAAAAAAAACAAAAAAACGATTAATTATGCGTCAGAGATATTTTTTTTTTATTAAGTATCCGAGTTCCACAGAGGAAAGATAGTGGCCTACCGAGATTGTGAATTATCTTTCTTTCTGCGAAATCGGTAGTCGTGTCAGACGAAACTAAATAACTGTAATGCGGATATGTGATCGTTGGATGCAGGAGGGTACGACAGACTGACGTCTTCAATCGCACCCACCTCAGTGCACCACTTCATGTGATGATTGGCAAATTGTGCGCATGGCAATGACGGAACGCTCAGCCACATCATGAACTAAAGCACAGCAAATTCAGACTGTAACGCATCATCCAGTGTCTGCGCGAACCATTGGACACCGTTTACAGCACAGTGGTCTGTTCACAAGACGTCCTTTGGAATCATATATCTTTCCTTCGTTTAACTTTGACGCAGAAGCACAGAAGTCTCCGCCGCCAGTGGAGCAATGAAAGAAAATTGTGGACGGCAGAATGGAATGAAATTTCCTTTACTGATGAGACACGCTTCTATCGGCAACACCACGATGGTCGTATTCGAGTCTCGAAACACCGTGGAGAGAAGTTGCTGAACAGTTACGTCATGCACCGTTACACTGGTTCTGTACCGGGTATTATGGTATGGGGTGGTATTGGATATTACTCTTACATTCCTCTGGTACGTATTGCCAGTACTTTAAACATCAAGCGCTACATCTTCGAGGTATTGGAGGTAGTTGTTCTTCCTTACCTTCCGGGTTTGCTGACAGCCATATTTCAACAGGATAATGTTCGACCACAAGTGGCACGCATTGTTCACGTGTTCTTCGTCAATCATCACCGGCTCGCTCTCCGGTTCTTTCACCGATAGAAAATATGTGGTCCATAGTTGCTCAACGATTGACCCAGATTACATCGCCAACTGCCACCACAGATCAAATTTCGCAACGTGTGGAAGCTGCTTGGTTCGCTGTACCCCTAAAACACCTCTAAAGTCTCTTTGAATCAATGCAGACGCGTGTGGCAGCGATGATCGCCAACAATGCCGGCTACTCTGGCTACGGATTTTGGTGGGAAACACACTTCACAGAAATCTATAATCATTTGATTCTTGGTCAACATGTTATCGTCAAAATAAATTTTGTTGTGATATCTCTTGCCTTTCTTTCTGCTGCAATTTGGGTGACCAGCAGTGTAGAAATTTTTATTTTTAAAAGAGCTGGCGTAAGCGTTTTAAATTTATTAGTCAAGTGATAAAAATTAAATATATATATATATATATATATATATATATATATATATATATATATATATATATATATATATATATATATATATATATACATATACATATATACATACATACATACACATACATATATATATACATATATATATATATACATATATATATATATATATATATATATATATGTATGTATATATATATATGTATGTATATATATATATATATATATATATATATATATATATATAAATATATATATATATATATAAATATATATATATATATATACATACATTAGAGATTTTGATGGCATTGTGAACAAAACCAATGAATATTCACAATCTTTAATTGTTGTTAAATTATTAGTGTTGTTAAAAATTAAAAAAGAATATATGCTAATATTGTCTCAACATTTATTTATTTTATATTCGCGATATTTAGTTTCGTAAAATTTCTTGTAAATTTTATTTTCAGTTCTGTTATGTAGGCATTATTATTATTTAAATTGATAACTGATTAAAATATTAAACTTTGTCATCGTGTTCAGTACTTATATACTTATTCTCATGTTTTATTCAACAAATAATTGCAAAATAAAATTTAAACTTGCTTTTCTTTTTATTATATTACTTTACTTAGTTTCAAGTAATAAATTTAACATTAATATAAACATAACATTTTTATTCTCAAAATAAATATAATTTTATAAAAAATCTAATTTTTAAATTTACACAAAAAAAAAAAAAATGCTACATCATACACTCTTATGTACCTTATGCTCTTTACTTATATATATACTTACAATATACTTACATTTAAGTTATCCAATTGTTGTACAACGTACTTCAAAAAATATATCAAAAGAATGATAGTAAATATTTTAGTAAAATTAAGATAATTTTGATAAAAAGATTTAAAACAGTTTTGGCTTAACATATACATACTATATACAAGGTTGAATTACAATATATTTCAAAAATGAAATTTAAGCTAATTATCAATGATGTTATATTTACTGTTGTAAAAAAAATTAAATTCTGGTAAAATTAAAAAAAAATTATAAATAAGATACTTGATAGAAATTAATAATAAAAATACATTACTATTTTTTTTTTGTCATAACTAATTAAAATATCTTAATTGAAAACAGTTAAAAAACTAAGAATATTTTGTACTTTACCATAATATTCCTCAGCAGTAAAAGGTACAGATTGATTTACAAAAATCTCCCTGGCAAATTTTATTGCAGATGTCTGAACACAAACCGGGTTTCGCTTCCGCAGTGTCTAAAAAGGCGCTCATCAGGAAGAGGAAGAGAAGAACTGACAACACTGGAAATCAGAGACTTTCTTTTAGTGAGATTAGTTTATTGGAATTTCATAAGTGAAGATAAATTTTAATGTTAAAATTTTTAACATCTGCTATTTAAAATGCATTATAGATGAATATTTTGTTACAAATTTCTGAACACAGTTCGAGTTTTGTTTTAGTAATTCTATAATGGCGTTTAACCAGAAGAGAAGTATAGTAGAATTCCAGTTATTCGGAGCAATTGGAACCGGCTCTCATTCGGATAATCGAAAATTTGGTTAGTTAGATTTTTTCGAAAAAGGGTAGATTTTTTTAATTAATTATTGTACTTTGAACAGGGGCGAAAGAACTATTTGTAAAGAAAAAGAATTCAATAAAAAACAACACTTTTACATTTTAATGTATTTACAAGTGCTGTTTAGTAATACAGGATGTACAGTGCTGCGAATGAAAGTCATTACTTCTTGAACATCTTAGTCAGAGTAAGCTGCTTCACTGCCTTCATCCGTTTTTGAGCAGCCAAGTGGCGCATCCGCTTGGCAGAGAGAATTTGCATGTGTTCACACTCGGACTGACGCTCCATCCATTTCAAAGCAATTTCAAAACTGACAAATATTTCATTAAGGTTTAAGGCCATCTTCTTCCTCGACACTCTCAATAAGTTGGCCATCACTTGCAGCTTGAAATCCAGTGTCTGAATTCTAATCCATTCTCATATCTTTAGCACTTAACTTCTGAACATCTAGGAATTTTCAAAACAACGTTTTTGAATTTCTAAAGTGACACGTCTTTCTTATCTTCTCTTACCTTTTATTTTCTTGAGCTTTTTTTCTCATTTTCCTTCTCTTCTTCAGTCTAACTTATTTTTCTGAAATTCTGAAAACGATTCGAATAATCGGAGATTCAGATTGACGGAGTTCGGATAGTTGGAGTTCTACTGTATATCGCGTACATCATCATTGAAGATAAATTCTGATGTGCAAATTTCTTGAGAATTGTTGTTTAGAGCATAATATAGATGAGAATATTTTCATTACAAATGGCTAATTTGGCTTATTTTTTATATTTGAAAATTTATATTTATACCTATTGAAATGGATATTATTGTTTAATAATTACACTTCTAAAATTTAAATTAAATTTTAACACAGAAAATTAATAATAGTTCCAAATAAAATAAATTCTGTATAGATCCTTTTTAAACAACTATTCTAAGGGATTAATTTGAATACTATACCTTATGATATATGCTCTTAAATTCATATACATTTCTTATGCTATAAATATGTTGATTTCTTAAATTTTTTTGATGGTCAAATAGATATGCAACTCTAAAACTTTTCTTTACATTTTTTTTACACTTTCATTTATTTAAAATAGATTTCCTTTTTAATGTATAAATATTAATAGAAACCAAAAAATACTAAATATTTTTAAACGTGAATCTCTTAAATGTTTGGAATCCCCTTGCTGACAACCACAAAATGTATGTTCTTAGTTGTATTTATGAATAGAAAATGAAAAAAAAAGTTTTGATTACTTATATGAATTTATTTAATGGTTTTACATTTTACGGTTATTAAAATCTATATACTCACAATTTTATGGCAGTAATTTTAAAAACTTTGACAGAGATTAAGTGAAATGATGATTTTTAGTAAAATTGATACTTGATTCTTATTAAAATTAGAAACATTTACAAGAATGAATTTTAAACGTTATAGTTAAAAATAAAATGAATCTAATAGTGTATAAGCAATAAGAGCATAAAATATACTTTCCAGTAAAAATCAATAGTAAAACATCTGATCTTATTCGTTGGCTGATTTAGGAAATAGCTACTAGAATTTAAATATGTTGTTTTTTAAGTGAATAACTCAAAAGAAAGGAATGACTCATTTCCTTTTCTCTGGTGTGCTCATGGTTCGTTACACTACAATTTCCTTTAAAACGATCTGTCACAAAATTTTTGGTATTTCAAAAAAGAAATTTCAACAATTGCTTGGGTTGACTGCCATTAAAACTGACAGTTTTGATTTTGCCTGCTAATTTTTTACTTAACATTTATTATCAATGATTTATATTTCATTTGTTTTCATAAATACATGTCGTAATTGATTTTGTTGAATTTTTTAATTATTTTAAGTGCATAAATATATAGACATCACTATCTATGAAATACCTTATGGAAGGGTTAACAACCGTTTTTAAGGAATGAAGATTACCTATTCATAGAACGCATAGTAAGGATTAAAGATTGAATCATGAATTTTTAAGTACGTTAACATATATATATATATATATATATATATATATATATATATATATATATATATATATATGTGTGTGTGTGTGTGTGTGTATTTGTGTGTGTTTGAATTAAGCAGGAATTATTGTTAAAAATTCATTCTGAAAATGAATAGATTTTTTCTTCAAAATGATGCTTGGTAAGAAACAATAAAATATCAGTTTAAATGTGCATTTAATGGTATTAACATGTGTTTGGATTCAACAGAAATTAGCATTTCATACAAAATTCATTCTCTTAATGAATAGATGTCTTCAAAACAATGCTTAGTAACAAGTTGTCGAAGAGTGATCTAAACAAGCATTTTATGATGTTAATATGAGTTTGAATTAAACAGGAATAAGCGTTTTATATAAAATTCATGAAATAATGAGTAGACTTCCTCTTCAAAATAATGCATAGTAAGAATTAGTCAAAGAAATATTCATTTTATATTATTAATGTGTATGCTTGGATTAAACAGGAATTAACATTTCATATAAAACTTTTATCCTCCGAATGAATAGACTGTTTTCAAAATAATGAGTAATAACAATTAACCAAATATCAATTTAAGCAAGTTTTTATATTGTTAACATGTGTTTGTGTATGCAAAAAAATATAAATTAATCTTGTATAAAATTCATTTGTGATATTTTAGTAGCAGTAGAATCGAAGTGTAATGTAGAGGATCCACAGTAACCTGGAGGAAACCAACTTCGCTCTCGTATAAGGAAAAAATGCAAGATTCTAGATTCAAAATACAAGATTCCCCTGGATTAAACCTTAATCCAAGGAAAGATCCGAGGACAGAGCTGTGCAGGTTAAAAGTTCCTTAGGATCCAATGTATTCATAGTGATGTCACATAAAAAGAAAAATTTCAGCTCAATCTTAGATCTCTTCATTGCATTGTGGTTCAAACTTACGAAGCAATTTGCAGCATCATATCTTTACAGAATTAGGTAAGCTGAAGCATAACCCAATGAACTAACCTAACCTAATATGCAGTGTAAGCATGCGACATATTTTTATGATTTTTTTTTAATATTTACAGTAAATTAGTAGTACTATTTGTTAAATTAAAAATTTTAAATTATCCCACTGTTTTTAACATGCATATTAAAATTAAATTTTATGTATAAGTTAGTTTAATGATACTAAAGTTGAATGCATAGCATGAGACGCGTTCTAATATTTCAATTAAAAAACGCAGTTTTAATGCATTATTTTATTCGATATAAATCTCTGGTTAACCATAAAAGTTTTGTGATTACAAAATTAAGTAGTTTACTGTCATGTTATATAGAAAAGAAGAGAATTGTAGTATAAAATTGAAGCCGCATTTATTTACTCTTCTAAATTCCTAGTTTTATAATAAACTTCTCGGCCATCAGAGCAGAATTACCATAATGCTTAAGATTTATTCCGAGTTTTGCGCCAGAAAGTTACTTGAGATTTTCACTTTGTCTTTGAACTGTGAATTAAAGGAAATTCTGCTATATCTTGTTTTCTTTATTGTGTAGCATCATCAACGAAGAGAAGTGCCTTTGAATAAAATTCAGCTTCGTTATTTATGAGCTATTTCCATATTTTACTAGAATACTTTATTTATAGGCTTTAATAGTAAATGCAAAATGATGTTGACTTTTTCGTGTACGAGAAGTTTAAATCTTTCTTGAAAGGCTTTTAGTAATTTTCTTAGTTATTTGTTTTGCCAAAATTATGAATAACCCGAGAAAATGAATTGCATTATTTTAGATAACTTAAGAAGGCTCGAGAGGTTTATTAAGACAATGATTTTAATGTTACTTTTAATCAAGTAGTTTCATTCAGTTTTGCATAATTTCTTTATTGTTGTGTTGAATATAATGTTAATGATTCTGTTGTTAGTTCAAGATAATATTTAATGAGAAATGTTTGTATCTTCTGTTTACTGTTTTCTAATCTGATTGAAATGAGAAAACAATAAGATAATCTGTTATCTGTTCTAATCTTATTTTAATATGGATCACATCTCTATTGAAATATGATATTACCTAGATTTTCAACTTAAATTGCAAATATTTTATTTTTCAAAAAGTTTTGCTTAGTTAATTTACACAAACTATCTTTTATAAAAAAATTATTTTCTTATATAAGATTGCTAGAAATAATGAAAATGTAATTTGTAATTCTCGTCGTAAGAAAGGTTAGCCCGATTTTTTAAATTCATTCTCAATATTAATTGTTCCCTATAAAATGCTAAAAATGACCCTATGAAATCAGTTGGAGAGAAGTGGTCGTGCATCATATATTTTATGATTTTGTCTTTCAAGTTTGGTAACATATTTAAGATTCCGAAATTTATTTAATATTCGAGTTTCTTTCATTAGAATAATTTATGGTCGAGGTAGCCTAGTGGTCAGGGCATTGGCCTTCAGTCTGGAAAGGCAGGGTTTGATTCCCAATGCCGCCAAATACTCACCGAGTAAATGTGATATACGTGTTCGTTAAGCCCGTAGAATCGAAAGTTCTGGGGTCGGTAATTGAACAGTTATCACGAGTGTAATAATCTGAAGAAAATTTCTTCTCCCTCCAGATCAATGTCAAAATTAAGGGAGTGCATACTCTGGTGGTGCCCTCTATCGGAGGAGTCTTAATGCTAAGTCTTACTTTCACCTTCATGTTGTTCTGGTTAAACTAAAGACGCACCTTATATACTGACTTACATTCGCATAGCTGACAGCAAAGAAAGCTTGGCTTGTGTGTGTGTCAAAGTGTCATAAATAATAACAGCAACGAATAATTTGTTGATATACGTTTTTGGACTTTTTATTTCTGCTGATACCGAACTCTTTACATACATTTACAATTGCCACGTAATCATAAGACATGATCTGGGGATACAATCGACTCGTGGACTAGCAGTTATCTTACTAAGCCAAGCGATGAACTTAGGGCATTTTTAACGGACATGGGGGATTTCTCAGAACTGTTCCAGTAACCAATTTGTTACCTCCCGGACATGAGAACGACCCCTTTCCCGCAGACTATCAAGAGTACACACACACTGCTATTATAAGAAAAAATAATTCAATAATATGTAAAATCTGTAATATTAGCTCCAAAATATGATAGCGGAAACAAATATTTATTTGATATAAAAATATGTCTAAATAGGAAATTATATATATATATATATATATATATATATATATATATATATATATATATATATATATATATATATATATATATATATATATATATATATAAAACTCTATAAGAAAATTTAAAATTGAAATCTGAAATCTTTTCATGCTCCTTAGAACTGTATTTGTGATTATGTTTTTTTTTTCAATGTTAGTTTTTCAATTTCTCAATAAAATGTAATTATATCCATTTATGTGTAACAAAGTAACTTAAAGCGATACACAATTACATTTTACACATAAAAGGGTTAAATTATTTGTTTGGCATTATATAAAATTTTTATATAAAAAAGAGAAAGTATCGATCAAAATATAGTACTGAATAGCCAAGCAAACGTAAATTTACTATTCTTAAAATTATGAAAATGGACTAAAGAGATTTATAAGAATTACAATATCTTTTCAATAGTAAGTCATCGTTTTCGTTATCGGAAGGTAGTGAGCTCGAATTTCAACCCAATCGAAGATTTGTCTTGTTTGTTAATGATGGTTAGAGCTTGTTAAATATGTCGTGGTCGTAATACCCCCCATGTGCAATCATAATTCTGGTTGTGGCAAGCCTATTCTGGGGGTCTTCTGCTTTGTCTCTGCTTCTCAATCATGAAGACGCTTTCGAGGCTACGATGACAAAATCACTGGGTGCCCCACTCTATGAAGTACCAGAACTACCGCCACTTGTAGGTGGAACTCCTAGAAGTTTTATGCAACAGCAAAATCTTTCCTTGTTCTATTATTTATGAAGTAAGCAAATATTCTATGCTCAAATTACTATTAAATGTCCAAAAATTTCAATTAATGTCGTCTTAAATAGCTTTCCTGTTGCTGCAGTTATTTGAGTAAAAAATATTTTAAAAAATCTTGTCAGAAACGTTATGAATTATTTAGTATTTAAAGCAAGAAGAAAACCTTACTTTTCTAGTTTATAATTTCATTAGAATACAAATTATTATTACTTTAAGCATTCTGGTTAATAAAGGAGAGTTACTTATAGTTGTGGGGCATTATATAAGCAATACATTTCTGATTAACATTTGAAGATTGCCGTATAGCTTTATGCAAAAACACTATTCTTTATTTTATAGTGAAAATTATTCCCTTATTTCTATAGGAAGGGACCTAAAATTGTTCTCAAGAACTCACATTAGATATGCTGACGCAAAGCAGACACGCGAAATTTGTTTTCTATTGTTCATCAGTGGATGTAATCTAACCAGTACATTCATCAAGAAAAATTATTTAAATTATGAAGACTAAGCACTTCCTTCTTACGTTTTAAGACCTTGGTGTTTCTTACAACAATTTACATTTAATTTGCTAAGAAAATTACAATATTTTTTATAGTATACAAAATGCCAGGAAATATCACAAAAATACCAAGTTAACCACTAGTCGAAGAATTGATGGTTCTAAGTTTGGTTTGTGTTTGTTAATCAGTAGTCACGCATTTTGTTCACCAGGAACAACGGAATTGCGACCCATAGTTTAAAACAGATTTAAACCATACCTGCTACGTGGAAATCAAACCCATGAGCTGTTAAACGGATGACAAGAAGGCTAACTATTTAAATTGCTGTTTAACAGATAATCCAAAGAGGGAAAGTGTTACATATTATATTATGTTTTTAACTGTGGATATTTTTATGTTAATCCTTCTTTTAAGCAACTTAAATCTAATTTTATCTATTCTCTAAAAATATTTTTTTCCAATGGCGGACACCTGGGTTACGAACCTTAAGCCACAACAAGGCCAGAAACTGCTGATCATTTGTCGTTACCCAGAGAGCTCCTGTGAATCAAGTCACGGAGGTGAGTAGCGTTGCGACGCCATACCACCACAAACCCGCTTATAGGGTGTTCCACATTCATACATCATCACAGAAGGACAGAGAGAACAGAGAAAAAAAAAGTATCATCCATGTCCGAACAGGGATTCGAACTTGAGACCCACAGTCAGGAGCGCTAACCACTCCGCCATCGGTCGGCTATCCTCTAATATTTTAGAATGACATTTTATAAAGTTTTACTCTCTTGTCTTCTTAAAAAGCTGAAAAAAAATTAACCTTTTATAATCTATTTAAAAATTCAAAATTGTGTGCCATTCAAATTTTTGGTAAATTTAATTGCAAAATTGTTGTTTAATACAAAAATGAATGTCAAAATTGTAAGTTCCTTCTCGCTAGTAATTTAATCAAGATCGAATACAGATAAAAAAATTTTTTAATTTGCTGATTCAATGATTGGTGCCATATTTGAAATGGCATTATAGTATTTTTATGCATAACAGTTTTCTATTTATATATATATCTAACAGTTAAACGGGGTATAGTAAAACTTAAGTTGATATTTTCATATTTTATAATTCTATAAATAATGTTATTGAATTCCTTTGAAAAAATCATGTGCAGAACTTAAACTTATTATAAGTTAAATAATTAGAGCACTGAAAATTTATTGGAAATAGCCTTAACATAATTATACTGATTTAAACTTATATGTATGCAAAATAGACAACTTCGTGGATGTCGAAAAATGTTTTATTCAGTCCAATTAAGAACAAGAATACCTGTTTCAGGAAAGAAAATGTTTAATTTTTTTGAAACCAGCTCCTATAGAAACTTAACATACACATATGTGAAATTTTATAAAAAATTTACATTAAATTGTTCCGTAAAGTAACGCATGTTAACAGATAACATGCAAAAGTAATAAATTATAAAAGAATAATGTTATTACTTTTCTTAGCTTAAACTCCTAAAAGTATTGATTTTGAGACTTTGCTGGTTATATGAAATAGCAGGTAGGCATGTTTTTAGGTTTCTTAAATAATAGTTTCATGATCTTGGTGATCAATTGGTCGATTGTATATAGTAAATTTTTAAAAACAAAATTTCTTAACAAAATTTTCGAAGTATTTAAAAAATAGAACGAATATAGTAACTACTATGCTGTCCGATTTTATAGACAGTTATCAAAAATCCATCAAGCACTTTTCCCTTTCTCTGATTCTTTTTTTTTGCCTGAAATTAAATCCTTTGCTGATAGTAGTTATTCTTCTTTACGAATATTTGGCTACTATTTATCTTTTGCTAGTTTATGACTTATAATCAAAACCACCAACAGACAAAGAGTTTTCCCATAGTTTCAAATCCACTTCTAATAAACGTCATCACTAAAATTGGTTCTCTTTTCTTAATTACATTTGTTAATTTTTCAGAC
This sequence comes from Latrodectus elegans, assembly GCA_030067965.1. Taxonomy (NCBI): domain Eukaryota; kingdom Metazoa; phylum Arthropoda; class Arachnida; order Araneae; family Theridiidae; genus Latrodectus; species Latrodectus elegans. The sequence goes on from CM057817.1 coordinate 57,399,158, forward strand.
CTTAAATCAACTATTGCAATGTACTTTTCACTGAAAAGTATTGGATGCACCATTAAATTAAGTAGCAATCAAAAAATACTCCAAATGAAACGAACGTCACATTTTGTGCATCTAAACATTTCCTGAACCTGAACAACAAATGAGGTCAACGGTAATGTTCAAATCTTAAAATAAAGAAAGGTAATTGTATTTTCACAAAACCATATATATATATATATATATATATATATATATATATATATATATATATATATATATATATATGTTAGATTTTTTTCTACTTTTGAGATTTTAGTTATGGTGAAGAAAGCAGATTTGAAGATATATGCTTCCAAAGGAAAGTAGAGCAGAATTTTGACATAAGTATGCATCCCAATTTAAGTGTTCATTTTGATTTTAAAATAAGGATTTAGTAGACACTTGTGAATATTTTTAGTTTCATCTTAATAAAGCGTAAACTCAATATATATATATATCAAATATATATTAATTAAACAAAGGCTATACATATATATTAAACAAAGGCTTTTATAATTATATTAATTTTTATTAAAGAATGAACGAAAATTTTTATTAGGTGTTATTAATTCAAGTGAACTAGGTACAAATGATGTAAAAATTTGTTAATGTTTTACTGTCAAAACATTTAATCAATGATCAATATAATGCTAATAAAGAGCAGACAATATAAATGTATATTTAAAATTATGGTGGCACTAGAAAAGAAATTACAAATAACTCGAGAAAGATTGAATTTTACATATTTACTTTACTTGTATTTTCGAAAATGTTTTTTTAAATGTGCATACAGGTTTCATGTTTATTTGTTAAAAATGCACTGAGAAGTTTCATTTAATTTCTTAAATGTGTACTGAGGTTTTTTATGCTGGTCTATTAAATTTGCACTGAAGTTTTATGTATATTTATTAAATGTACTTTGAGGTTTCATGTTTGATAAATGTGCACTGACACTAATTTGTTTTAAATTTATTTTCAATATTTCCTTAATTTACACAAGTCTAGTAATTGGAAATAAGTCGATAATATTAAAATTTTTAGGAAAGCGCATAAAATCATGTTTTTCAAATACAGATAAATTATTTTTTATTTATTTTTATTTATTGTAAATTTTTTTTTCATAAAAACAAAGAGGGAGTATGATTTTTTCTATTCTCGGATATGTTTTCAGAAGAATCCATAATGAACATTTGATATTTGGATAAAACATTTTTGCTGCACAAGAATGCTAATTGCTCCATTATTTTTTATTATTTTAATTATTTTTGAAATTTAACGTTAGATTGCTTGTAAATATGAACATTCTTTGACCAGTAAATTATTCTATTTCAAACAATAGTTTATATGGATATGATAAAAGAAACCGTATAAAAGAAATGCGTGAAGCAGGAGCTTTTGTTTTAAATATAGAAACAAATATTTGAGTGCTTATACCGTTGTCGTTCCTTTGATTTCAGTTACTTTTTACTTTTTGTTTCATATTTAACTCGGATATGATTGCCCATAATTTTATAATAAATTTTCATTATAAATAATGATCCAACTGAGGTATTCTGAAGTTTAAGATAATTTTTCACAAAAAGTGGGCTATATTTATGATTGAAAAGGATGACATCTGAAGTCTTTGGCACTCACCTCGACTAATGTGTGAAATCTAAAATGTAACATTCATTTTCCGCAATTCAACAGATACCGGGATCGAAGCCAAAGACTGCTGTCTGATCACTATACAATCTTCAGCTCAAAATTGAAAAAAATTAAAAAAAAAAAAGAAAAAAAAAACAGTATGTTCGTTGGTGTTTAAAATTGGAATGAAAACATTTACCAGTTCCTCTCGTTGCGTTTCATTTTTACATAGAGACACATTAGGGGTATCTGATTCGTTTATATGAAGCTATTTTTGGATACTTAGAAATAACACAATTTACGAATTTAAAGTTAGAAAATGGGATTACTTTCATTGTGTGAAAAGTAAAACCTATTTTAATGTGTGACCTCGTTAATTAGGAGTGTTTAAGAATATTTATATAATATATATGTATCAGAAATATTCGTTGACTTCAACAAATTATTGACTAACCAAAATGAGCTACTAAAATGTTAATTTCATTTACCTATATTTTCTTAAAGAATATATAATTCTCATATGAATATTAAATAATTATTAACATAACAAAATTTGATTTTTAATGCAGTTTTATTAAATTTTCATAGTAAATTAACTGAATAAATCTAAAACTCTTTAAGAAAAAAAGTAACTTAACTTCAAATTTTTATTTAACAGAAGAGATTTTTTTACTGAATACTGCATAATAATTCAGAAATATTTCGAAACTGGAATCAAATATTAAGATTATTGTTAAAATAATGCATCTATTTAGATTTAAGCATCGAAAAAAATCTCGTATACTTTGATCTTAGTTAGGGTTATACGTATGCATATATGTAAAGAGGAATATCATAGAAAATTCTTATATTCCCAGCATTACTTAAAAATGGAATTAAATATTAAGATAATACTAAAATAAGGCAAACAAAATTTTATGCACTGAAATACTAGTGCACTTTGACTCTAATTATGGCGTATTAGCATACGTAGGCGAACGCCATTATTATTTGACACAGGGCGCTGAATATATATTCTGGAGCTAGCCAAGAAAAATTCCACAAAGATCGACTAAAGTAAGTGATAAATATTGACTGAAAATCAAAGCTGCATTATGAAAATGGAGAATTATTCTTTCATAAATATTGCAAAAGGTGAGTTCAATATTAAGATAATTGTCTATCTATTAAATATCAGAAACACAAAAATTATTCACATACTTTGATCTCAATTAGGATTACGCATATGTACATATACGTAGAAGAAAATGCCATAATAGTTCCTTAAATTTAAATAATTGATAAATGGAATCAAATATTGAGATAATTTTTAAACTAATTTTAATCAGTATTTTATTGTTTCTTTCAAACGATTTCTTATAAGTATAACTGAAAAGAATTAAGATAATAGCAAATGAGTGAGATCATTTCATATTTTTTTGACGATTAACATGAAGCCATTGATATAGCGCATCTCTAGCATAGATATTTTGGCAAAATTCCAGAAACTTCTCCCCCCGTCGCTTTGTTTAATGGAAGGAAAAAGCCTCGTCTTCTCTTTAAATGCGCTTTTCAACCCAGAACAATGAGTAATCGTAATAAATGGTTTTCCACTCTTATTATCATCGCATCGAAAGAGGAATTGTAGAATACTGTTTATTATTTTTCTTTAAAAGGTTTCTTTTTGAATAACATTTTAAATCTCAAGTCAATGAACCTTTTTTGTTCACGCTTTATAGCTTTTCACTAACTTTGCAACTCATAATTTTCCGGATTATAAAATAAAATTTATTTAATGCACATTTTTACAGAAGTAAGCAATATTTTCGTTTCCTGTATCTGAAATGGTCGAACAGTGCTTCATTAATTTTGTCATAAGATTTTATTCAAAGCGTCGCTCTTTTGTTTCTTACTACATTTGATTGGAATGAATATGTAATATCATTGAATATTTATGATTAAAAAGAAAATGAATGCATTAAGATGAATGAGTAAATTTTATGTACATATGAGCATTCATGTATCTTTTCTATAATAGGGGGCCATTAAAATGTAGCTTAAGCATGTACTTATTATTTCTTTTAGTTCACCCTTTTTATTAACAAAAATAAATAAATGCAATGAATCGTGTTATAATTCTGCAAAATTTCCACTTACGCATATTTTTTATTGATTAATTCAACAAAAATTTTAAATCAATTTACTAACAATTCCACTATCTTTTCTAACTAAGCAAATCTTAACTTTCCTTTTCTCTAAGATGCTTACGTATTATTTAAATGTACCCTATATAAATTATTTTTTAAAAAACACCATATAAAGAAAATAAAATAAGCACATAAAAATATATTGAAAACATAAAAATATAGCATATAAATACCATATAAAATATATTGTAATTATGATGCATATATATTTTATGCATTTTATATTTCATCTCCATTTGTTTTCTGAGAAACATTTCCCTTTTGAGTATAAAATTTCTTTTAAAAATTTAAATCTAATTTGCATAATTTATTAATACTCAAATAAATTTTAAATCTATTTTTGAACATAAAAAACGAATGTTATATAATAAGTAATATTTAACTCAAAGTAAGGTACACGCAGTTAGAAACTTTAATTATGATAACCATTTACAATGTTTACAAATTTTGGCGCTTTTAAATATAAAAATACATGTAAATATTGCATTCAATATTAATAGAATATTATTTTTAATGCACATTGAACTATTTTTAAAATTTTAAAAAGCGAAATTAAATGAAAATAAATTAAACATGTTATAAAAAAGCAATTAAATTCTAAACGAGTTTTATTAAAAATTTGCACTAAATCAGGCACTGAATAAGAATGCTCTAAATCTAGGAGGCATCGGCAACCTTAATACTGCACTACTAAGCAGAACGGAGGTTTCTAGGACAAAGTTAACACTAAAATTTAAATTTTTTAAATGATTATCTAAATGTATCTTATGTTGTTTATTTTTACATTAATTAATATCTTTTAATGGTGCCTAATTAATATGTGATGAAACTAAAATCTGTCTTCTCTGGATTTTGATTCCCTATTCTTTTTCTCTGGAATTCGATTCTCAGCATAAATTGCTATGGTCCTCGAATTATTTATAATATTTCCTGCAATCTGACACCAGAAATTGTATTGGCATACTACAGCAATAAGGCTGACTAAACCTGTTCTAAATATTTTAATTAATGTACACTTCAGTTCATAAAATTTTTTTTAAATTTAAATGCATGATTTTTCTAGATTTTACATTTAAAGTAATAATAATAATAATAATAATACAATAAATATTAATAAGATAAAAAAAATTCTAAGCTCTTTATTTTATTCAGAATCAATTTAAAAAATGTAAGATTGAATTATTGTTTTTGAAAAAAAGAGAGTGTTGAATCCAATTATTAATATTAACTATTTTTTTTTTACATTTATGACAAAAGTAGTGAGTTTTTTTAACTCACAAAAACCAATATTTGAATACATTGAAGCAAATATTATTGAATTATACATGCATTAAATACGCAAATTAAATTATTTGAAACATTTTAATTAATTATTAAAATATTTTTTAACAATAATTAATTTAGGAATGAAATGTTTTGCATATCTTGTAAAATCATTTAAATAGATCATGCATATTTACAAACGTATTTTTAAAATAATTTTGTAATATATTTTCAGCATTTTTGTTGAACATGTGAACAATAAAAAAGCGTGTTTTAAGTAATTAATCAAGTGTATACGATGTATGTGTTATCATAAAAAGAATTTTTTTTTATAAATTGACTATTGAAATATTTTAAAACCGTGGAATACATTTTCCTTAAAATCAAACGAATATTTTTCAGCAAATAAAAAATTCCTGTAGAGAATAAACAATAGTTTTTCCTCTGTCGTTTCCATTTCATTCTTATAACTGATGAATGAAATGACAGACAAAGAATTAATATTAATCATATTAAGCCAAATTTGTCATTAGCGAACATTCTTAGGCGTAAATGTAAATTCTAAACTAAAAATTTCTCACCCCTTATTGATAAGAATTTTACAAAAATTTTTGTCAATAAAAGCAAATGTGTTGTTTTTGAAAACTTTAAATAAATTAAGTTTATATAGTAATGAAAAGAAATTACTTATTATAATACCAATTACAACTCAAAAATTAAAATTTAAACTTACCTTCGAAGAAGGAAGAGATTTTACTTTGTTTTAATCTCTGAGTCATTTTTTTTCAGTAACTCAGCAAACTACCAACGTTCTATAAAAGAAAACCCAATTAGGAAAAATTGTATATTTTCCCGAAGAAATTACACAAATTTTAAAAATACATACATATTTTTGTTGGTTATAAATACTCGGCAATTTCAGGCACATATGTATCTTTTGGTATTAAAATGATGGGATGGGTGGGTGCTTTTATGTGGGTGTGCCATTGTTAACCCGATAGTGGATCTCGCCATTTAAAAGCTGGAATCAAGCAGAATACCCTAGAATTGATAAATCTTCCCGGAAATATCATTTCACATGGTTGACATTAGGACCACGACCTATCTTGAGTGCCCAAGTCAGCATCACGGGACACATCAGCCTAGGAATTCCCTTTTCGAATCTTTAACTATTTAGCCACGAGTATGACACCTGAAATCACCTGGCTATGACGACTCTCAATGCTATGGTAATATTTTAAATTATTGTTGATAAAATACTGAATTTTATGAATTATTGAAAATTACAATGGAAAGAAGAACACCACAAATTAAAATGTTTTCGACCGCTAAAATAGTACTGATATAATAGGGAGACAGATTCCTTCGCATATGTTTGTCAAAATTAATACATTTAAAACGAAAGATTTTATCTATTGTCCAATAGATTGAAGGTTTTTCAGTAAAAATCTTACTAAACGAAAAAGGCTTAAATTTCTATGAAAAAATTTTTCTATGGGATATATTGTGAATGATAACACTTCACAAAAAGGCTTAAAGTTCTATGAAAAAAAATATTTTGGGATACATTGTGAATGATAACACTTCACATCACATGTTTTTCGTTAAAAAAGCTTTAAAGTTCTGTGAAAAAAATTAATTTTGGGTTATATTGTGAATGATAACACTTCACATCACATGTTTTTCGTTAAAAAGGCTTTAAGTTCTATGAAAAAAATAATTTTGGGGTATATTGTGAATGATAACACATGACGTCACATTTTAATAATTTCTATCGTTTATATTATATGTATATATCACACGTAATATATAGCTATAACACACAAACGTAAGGTAAATAAATATGCTGCATACAACAAATATAAAATTGGTTATAATTATTTATTCATTTTTAAGCTATTTAACAAAATTGAAGTGTTTGCTGAAAACTCAGCGTTTTCCAATAATAAACCCTCTTAAAAGAATTCATTAATTTATTTCTCTAGTTAAATACATGGTGTATTTTCGTAATGAGTTAAATTTATTTGAATACAACACAAATGTAGGATCAAAAGAATGTATTGAATGACTTCTTCAACGAGTGATTTATAGCTTCATTTCCTTTGTTTTCTGAAACGTTGAAGGTTGAACAATTTATTATCAATTAAGACTGGCAGCTAAGTATTAGAAATATCTTGCTCGTATTAAGAAGATTACTTAGTTTTGGGCACACGGATCAATATGTAAACATGATTTATTTATTTCTTGTCATTTTGACTCATCTATTTTCCTTGGCAAATAATAAAATATAAGCTAGAAAATGCTGTTTTAAATAAGATACAGAAAATATTTAATAAATATAAATGAGTTTTGCTTTTTCAAATTTACTTCACGCATAAATTTGATTAAAAATTACATAATTGCAATGGGTTTAGCAATTTATCATAATTGCAATGGGTTTATATATATATATATATATATATATATATATATATATATATATATATATATATATATATATATATATATATATATATATATATATATATATATATATATATAAACCCATTGCAATTATGATAAATTGAAAAAAAATTCTATGAAACGTATGATCTGAATTTTTAAAATTGGATTTTTTTATAAAATAAAAAATTTTCTTATGAAATACTATTGCAAAATAATATATATTGAAATCTAAATCCGGTTTGAAATTAATGTAAATAATAGTCCTGAATGTGAGAGAGATTGATAAATTAGATAAATAACTTAAATTATTAATTCTTATTTCTCTTTTGTATGTTCTGACACTGATGAATTGCCTGAAAAGTACAGAAGCCTTTCTTTCAAATTGTAATCTAATTTAATTTTTTTTAAAGTTACTTTATGAAATAAGATAAATCGGTTCTAGAGAAATTCAAAAATAGAAAATTTCAAATGTCGTGACACATTTTTGAGAAAATATAAATTGAACAATATTTAATTAAAATAAATGAATTGCCAAACAATTATTGTAATTTACTTTTATTTTGAAGCTGAAAAAATTTTCAGTTTATCCTAATTAAAATTGTTTTATAAAAAAGTTGCCTCATGTGGTTTTTTTACACAACTAAAGTTTATTGTTTGCATTGATTGATTGAAATAAGCAGAATTCGCTATTTTAATTTCCAATCCATTTCGATCTATTTAAATCCACGAATGTCTGAAAAGATATTTATATTTCTCTCTGAAAGGTAAATAAATTTTCAGATATTCAGGATATGAAACGTTTTTGAATTGCGCTGGAATATACTCTCATTTTTCTCTTCTATTTGTGTGATATCGTTGAAAGAAATTGCTGATATCAGTGGCGCTCGAAATTTATTCAATTGTTGGAAGCGTTCAGGAAATATTAGCGAAAAAGAAAATGGTTTTTGCAAGCTTCATTTGAATTTTACGCTCGTAAACAGACCAGTTGCTTTTGTGTGAAAATTTTTATTTAAGAAATGAATATAAATTCCTTCGATTTAAAAAGAAATGCGCCCAAGCAAAACCTTTAAATTAAAGATATATCTATTTTTCTTTAGAAATATTTAAGTATATATATATATATATATATATATATATATATATATATAATATTTCTATTCTAGTATATATATATATATGAGGCAATAAGGAGAAAAATATAATCTGAAAGAAAAAAAAATTAAATTAGAAAGTTTTCAATAAGAACAAGATGAGTAATTTTGAATTCAAAATAAAACATTCAGAAAAGGAAAAATTAAGATTAAAAAGCTGTGAGTTTGGAAAATTAATAAATAAGATTGGAAAAAATGAGTGAAAGTGAGCGTTGTTCTTTTAAGGGAAATTTCAATCCCTGCGTCATAATAATAAAGTGAATTTTTATGAGCAATTTTCATACGCATATTGGTCTGTACTTCATTTTCCTCCTCTGATTAACTTTATGAAAAATATCAGTATAAATTACTGATACTTCACTTTAATTATATGACGGAACTAAACGTTCATGTTACTGTGAAGGCATATTGCAATATTTTGCACAAGATTTGTGGTGTTTACTGAAAGTAAAAAATGATTGGACTCTCACAACAACGCTTTTAAACTGAACAGAATTATAATTGTAATCTCTGTTAACATTTCCCTTAGAGTTTTACAGTTGGTTAGTATAGACACATCGCCGTGAAATTACAGAATTTATCCGTAGAAAAGTTTCAGATGCAATTTAAGAAGTGTAGTTCTGATAAAACACCCATTCTTTTAAGTTTTTCTGTTCAAATACAAAATGAAAAATAAATTAAAATTTTTTCTTTCACGTGTTTGCGATACAAAAGATACAATGTTTATACAAAAGATACAATGGATAATGATATTACGTAATTTTGATAATGATAGAGATGAATAATTTAATAATGATATTAAGATGAGTACATTAAAATGATTTGATCAGATAATGATGTTAAGTAATCGAACTCAATTGAAGAAGAAAAGCTGTCGTAAAGAATTCAGACGACAAAAATTAGAAATTTAACATAGCACACATGGAAACAAATATTGTTTTAATCTACAAAATATGCTTCGAAATTAAGTTAATAAAGTGGTTAGTTAATTAAAGTTGAATGGGATTCAAAATTGTTTGTGAGCCAGAAACTTTACACAAAATTCCTTTTCAAACTCGATCAATCTTAAGATTATTTAAATTCATGTGAGATTTTAAAATGTAGGATACAATTATTTTTGAAGTATACGACAAGGAAATTCGAAATCCAAAATATTTGGCCTCTTAAGAGTAATTGTATTTGAAATAGGGATTGAACACATGAACTCACATATTCTAGAGCTTTTAGATTATATAACTCGAGTTTTAGAGTCGTTTTCCATAATACACT